>CM053577.1:131894450-132070969 GCA_028646485.1 Cryptoprocta ferox | reverse complement strand
GGGCCCGGCCTCCCCAGCGCCCCCGCGCGCCTCCCGGGCCCGGCCTCCCCAGCGCCCCCGCGCGCCTCCCGCGCGCCTCCCCGGGTCCGGCCTCCCCAGCGCCCCCGCGCGCCTCCCCGGGTCCGGCCTCCCCAGCGCCCCCGCGCGCCTCCCGGGCCCGGCCTCCCCAGCGCCCCCGCGCGCCTCCCCCGGTCCGGCCTCCCCAGCGCCCCGGGGCCCCTCCGCGCGCCTCCCGGGCCCGGCCTCCCCAGCGCCCCAGGCCCCGGCGGGGCGGGGCGGGGCGCGGAAAATGGCGGCGCGGCCGGGCCCGGGGCGGGCGCGAGGGGCGGCGGCGCGGCGCGCTCGGCTGGGCCGGCGCGGCTAGAGCGGCGCCTGGGCCCGGCTGCGCGGCCTCCTCCCGCCCGCGCCGCCGCCGCCGCGCGCCCCGCCCCGCGCTCCCGCCTGCCCGCCCCTCCCCGGGCCCGGCCGTGCCCCGCGTCGCGCTCCCCCGGGATGGCCCGCGCGCCTCGGCGCTGCCTCGCGGAGCACACGGCGGAGCGGCGGCGGCCGCGCTCGGGGGGCGTGCGGCTGCGGCGGCGGCGGCGCGGCGCGTGAGGGGCCGCCTGGGGCCGAGCGGGCGCCGCCAACATGTCGGATACCAAGGTAAAAGTTGCCGTCCGGGTCCGGCCCATGAACCGGCGAGGTGAGGAGCTTTCCGCTCGTTTTTCTCTGTGATCGGGCCGAGGGCGGGGGCAACTTTGGAAAGTGCGGGCCGCGGGGCCGGGGGGCGGCGAGGGCGCGGCGGGGGCCGGGGCGGAGGCGGCGCCGCACTGGCCGCGGAGCCCCCCGGGCGCGCGGCTCCCGGCTCCCGGCTCGGCCGCCCCCCGGGAGAGCCCCGCGCCCTGGGGCTGCAGGCGCGGATGCTCGGCTCGGCAGCGGCCCCGTTCCCCTCTTGCTTTCAGAACTGGAACTGAACACCAAGTGCGTGGTGGAGATGGAAGGGAATCAAACGGTCCTGCACCCTCCTCCTTCTAACACCAAACAGGGAGAAAGGTAAGGCGGGCGCTGAGAGGGCGGGCAGGGGGATCCCACCCCGCAGTCTCCTACAAGTGGGAGCCCGGAAAAGGAGAGTGCTCTTCCCTATTGTTGGGGGGGGGGGGCGGCGGCTTCAAGTTTGTCGCTCGCGCCTGTCTGAAGCTGTTGCAAGTCCAAGTTCCTCTCCTCCCGCGGCACCCCCCTCCTTGTCCCCTCCCATCTAGAGCGGCATCGGGCAGGGCACCCCGGGCCACCGCCGGCACCAGTCCGCTGCCTCCCCGGCCGGCTTCGCGGCACCCGGAGAGAGGGGGCTGGAGGGACCCTACGGACGACCAGTCCCACATTTTACAGATAAGAAAACTGAGGCCTGGGGAGCAAGCGACCATCCCAAGGCCTTGTTTTCGTGAAATGCAGTGCCCCTCGTTTTTTCCTACCACTACACAGTGTGCTTTATTTGGCAGAATTGTTTAGGGAGTTTGTATGTAAAGGAGGGGGGGAACCCCATAATAAAGCAGAACAGTATTGTATGATGCAGGCTCAGGCGTGGACCATTTAAAATCTATTATTTTGTTGGTGCTGGGTCGAGATAATGCCTGAATGTAATGCGCGAATTTTGATTTTCAATGAGACAAAAGTAGTGCCCTGAGCTGCATAGACACTGGGGGGATGTTTAAAAGGGGGCTGCATTTACTAGATGGCAACATATTTGCATTTGAAAAGTGGTAACTCTTGGGTCCTTATTAATTCTGCTCTATTCCACGCAGCAGTATGGGAAAATGCCTTAAAATAATTTGAATATTTGGCATTTTTCTGGTAAGCCCTTGAGAAGAAAACGATTGGAATTCATTCAGTATAGCACTGCAGTAGCTTGTAAAAATAGAAAAGATGAAAACTGTAGGTTTGCCAGAATTAATTCGTCTGGGACATGAGTATAAGTGTGTTTCTAAAAGTCACCTGTTGATCAATGCCTTACAATTTAGTGATTGGTTCTCTTGGGAGATTTCGCACTGAATAGAGACTGAAGTAGGGCTTGTTATTTTATAGCTAAAGGAAGCAACTCTTAAGCATAGGGAGTGCGGTCCTGTTAGCTACTGTTTAAGGATATATGTATAGTTATGTGGTGTTCAGGCACAATTTTGGTAAATTTGGGGGAGGAAGGTGTCAGGAGATAAGATTGGAGTTCTTTGCTTTTTGTGCTGAGGCTAGAAATTTTTATTCAGTTTTCCAGCTCCCTATAGCGGATTGTTATGGTGATAGTAAATTGCTAAGTTATACCTAAAAGGTTTGTTAAATGCTTTTCAGTAATGGATGTATCCTTGGATACTATTTTTGGATACATTGTAAATATTTGTATTATTTTAGATACATTCATAGTGGAGTAGTATATTTCATGGTGCTAGTGAGCTAACTGAATAAATTTAAATATTTACAGATTAAATTAGGTGCCCAAAGCATCAACATTTTTTCTAAAACTGGGTATTTTTATATTGTTTCCCCCCCAAATTCTGCTGGGTGAGATTCTTCAAAGCAGCCGGGGAAACAGGTAGAGCCTTAATACTAGCTCCTGTTACGTAGCTGTAGCTTCTGTTTCCCTTGGCGTTTGGCACCTGCTCCTTGTCACTCTTAACCATAGGAAGTGCTACTGTTAGCTACTGTTTAATGAAACGAAGCTTTGTGATTCGTGGAGAGAAACATTTAATTCTGCAGAAGTTGGATAGAAATGATAACTGTAGACAGTTGGTTAGAAATGCTCAATAACTAGTTGATCATTTTTAGGGCCACCACGGCAGTTACTAATCAGGATCTTTTAAGTAAAGGTTTGTAGGGTGACTTGGGGATTTATCTATCTGCTTGCTTATTGGAATAGCCCCTTCTCTGAAGCTGTGAGAATAGCCTTGAAACACAGGAGTTCTCTTGTTGTGTTCTCCCCACGGATAGCATTCTTTGGTGGATGGACCCTTCTGTGGGGTTCTGCCTGGGTACTGGTCACTCAGTTTACAGAAAACTTGAGTGGAGTCACCTCAGCAGAGCTGCTTGGAGGTTAGGACTATTGTCTTTGCAAGGATGGAGACACCAAATGCGTTTTTGATTTTCATTATGCGGCATGGTTTCATATTTCTCCATAGGTTTTTCCTTAAAGCAACAGTGCATTTAAAAATAGAAACGATTCCTCCCGTGGGCTCTGGGTTGATTAATTACAGCGGTGCTTCATGTTATATTTGCAGTTCATTTCTATCGTTTGTTTTGGGAGAGAGCTCAGGGCAAGGTGGCAGTATTATTTTTCTTACCTAGAAGTTCAAGTCTTCAAATAATATTGGCAGACCTGTGTCAAAGTAAGAATTATAATTTTCCTGAAAATTGCAAGAAGTTACAATGTATTAACCATGAGTAGAAAATTTAAATTAGTGGGTGAAAGTTTTCAGTCTTACAAGTAAAGACAAGCAAGGATGCTTTGATTTCCAGGGAAAGAAACAGATAGGCTTAGCTTTCACAATTTTCCTCCTTTATGAAATCAAAGCCAAAACTACATGTTGAGGACTAAAAGCTTCTGAGGTTAAAGAGATTTGTTTTGAAATTGTAAGATAACAATACACTACAGAGTTAATAGTTAACATATGTATATATAACGTACTATATATATATATATATATAACAATACTAGGTTAATAGTTGACATATATACTCATAACCTTTTTGAAATATTAAGGCATATATGAACATGATTCTTAAAATTCTGTTGCATTTACCATTCAGGAGATATTTATAAAGTTCAGATCATTTGGGTACCTTTCTCAGCACAGGGGATCCAAAGATTACTATGGGCCTACAATATTTTTGATATGTACCGTATCATTTGGAAATTACCTGTTTCCTCTTCTGTCTCCTCTTTGAGGTTGCAGGCTCCCCCAAGGCAGGTACCTTATCTTCCCTCTGTGTCCCATGCCTCCAAATAGCCTGACACATAGCAGGCACTCAGCAAATGTCTGCCCTGAGTTAGGTTCTCCAGTGTGATGGGGGTACTGAGGAGGGGCTGTGGAAGTGACCCAGGGTCCTGGCATCCTGCAAGGACAGGTAGCATTTGTGTTGGTCTTGTGATTGCTAAGAGTGTAGGTTCACGTCTTCAAGATCAGGACAAAGTCCTTTGTCAAAGAAAGCTTGAAAACACACCTGCCGCAGATTACTTCTGACTGACTGTGTGTCTGTGCATGCAGCACATGGACTGGGATGCAGAGGGAAGGCAGTTCAGTGGGGGCAGGAGAATGGGAACCTGTAATTTGCCAAAAGAGGTAATAGTGTAAAAATCGGAGTATCAACAGATGTATAGTACAAAGTGTTCCTTTCACCCTGCTGGAATTCCCCCAGCCCCTCATCTCTCCAAAACAGTGTATATTTTCAGATACACACACACACACACATACACACACACACACACACACGAATCTGCTTTTTATGTATATTTAAACAAATATATTTCAATACCCATATGTTAATACTCATTCATTCTTTTTTTACATCCAGTTTGGTTGGGAATGGTGGTTTTAAAAAGATAGATGGGTGACTTATGAATCTGATCTTCATAACTTTTCGGAAGTAAAGCTTTATCATGAAGAGTATAGTGGAACTTGTTTCTATAGAATTTTGTGTTCTTATTTTATATAAGTGAATTGTTGGGTAAACATTCAGAGCAATGTGCATGTATAACCTAGTTAGGCTGAAAGAAAAATGGGCTAAGTTTAGGCTGTTAGTAAAAGCATCGAAGTTTTAGCTTCTTGCCCAATTTTTCCAAATTGCAGGATGTGTGGTGCAGCTTGTAAAGGGTATGCTTGGTCTATGGAAGAAAGCTATGTCTTGGTCAACTGTGTATATATTTTCTGGTTTATGTATTATATGTTGTAGTGTTTTTTTTTTCAAGCTGGCTTTCTCTGCTATCCCAAAGGCTTCTAGGATGGCTCCTTCTGCTCAAGTATCTTTGTAGATTTAGAAATTTACAAATTAGTGAAAGTCATATGAAATTTGAAAAATAAATCACCAAAGAATCAGTAAAATTCCACATTATAAAATTATTTGGGTGACTTCAAATTCTTTTCTGTTTTCTGTGTTGTTATATTTCTCTCTAGCTCAAATACTATAGTCGGTTGTAAGAAAACAGAGTATTTAGATTTCATTAATTTAAGAGTGATCATTCTTCATGCCTGACATTTGTGATATTTTAAAGAGCATTATAATGGGATATTTTCATTATCTGTCAGTGCTTTCCATGTCTTTGTTTTAAAATAAAGGTAGACTGGAATTTCTTACTTCTAAGAAATAAGGCTAAATGTAATTATAATGCAATGTAGATTGGAGTAGTATTTTAAAAATTATTTTTTTCACAGTCCACAGTGAAAAATACATTTAACATCATGGACTGTGTGTGTGCACGTGTATGAAGGTTCACAAAAATTTTACTATGTTTAGTATATGTTATTTTCTATCCCTCTCTCTTCTAATTCATTTTAGAAATGATGGTTGACTTGCTGAATAGATTTCATAATCCACGAATGGGTTACAAATTTATAATTTGAAAAACACAAGTTTAGTGGTTAAGAGGCTTGGTTCTGAATACATGTGTGTATATATAATATATATATAAAATCAGCACACTTTATTTAAGTAATCTCTACACCCAACATGGGGCTCAAACTCAACCCTGAGATCAAAATTTATATGCTCTTCTGACCGAGCCAACTAGGTGCCCCTAGTATACATAATTTAAAGTGTAAAGTAGTTCTATAATTTATACGGGCTATGATAAAAGAGAAGGAATCCTCTTCTTCATTTCTTTCCCCAGAGGCAACTACATAATAGCAATTTTAGCTCATTCTTTTGGAATTTCCCTCCATATTTCTGAATAACATGCTGCGCTAGTTTTTTATGTGTGCTGTTTTCTTTCTATGCCCTATTTCCACTTCACCCCCAAATTCTTTCCATCCTCCATTTTCCCAGTATAGTTAGATGGTAATTTTGATTATATCAACATTTAGCATTTACATTATTTATATGACCATATAATATAGCCAGCCGTTTACAGTTGAGCCTTGTGCTCTTCTGTGGTTTCTTTTCCTGTCATACAAAATTTTTTGTTTTCCCTGGAGTTAACAATTGCTTTTTTTTTCCTTTTTCTTTAATTTGCTTCTTTTTCTATGTACTTATCCTTAATTCAACATTTAAATTATCTGCCCCTTGCCTAAATCTCCTTTCAGGACATTGAAGAACATTCAAACACATTAAGTACTCTCTTGATTTCATCTTCCTAGTGACATTTTCCTCCTGCCTTCCACTATGCTCCTTTATGAACGGGTAGTCATCTGTGCCTGACTTAGTTATCATCTGGGATTGCCTGTCACATCATCCTGAGGATTCCCTTTATCTCTTTTCCGTGTGGAATCTCTTGTTTTTCTATTTCCTTTTCCTTTCTCGGTTTACTGCCTTAATTTTGTAGAGCATATTCTTCTTAAAATTTTTTTAAAATGTTTATTTTTGAGAGAGAGCAGGAACAGAGAAGGGACAACAAGAGAGGGAGACACAAAATCCAAAGCAGGCTCCAGCCTCTGAGCTGTCAGCACAGAGCCTGATGTGGGGCTTGAACTCAAGAACCAAGAGATCATGACCTAAGTTGAAGTTGGCTCGTAAGTGACTGACCCATCCAGGAGCTGCAGCATATTCTTTAGCAGCTTCTTTAGAAAGTGTGTTTGGAAGGTAAAGTTTTTTGAAATCATGAAAATATCTAATCTACCCACTCATCTCATTGATAGTTTAGGTAGGTATCAAATTCCATTTTAGGGGCATCTGGAGCCTGCTTTGGATTCTGTGTCTCCCTCTCTCTCTCTGTCCCTCTGCTGCTCCCACTCTGTCTCTCTCTCAAAAGTAAACATTAAAAATTTTTTTTAATTCAATTTTAAAGACATTGGTGGCTCAGTTGTCTTTTATCTTCCCATGTTTCTTTTGAAAAGTCCAAAGCTATTTAGGTTTCTAATCCTTTAGCTGTTACAGAGATTTTCACTTTCTAGAATCTTGTAGAATATTCTTTTCTTCCCTGTTTTTGAGAAATCACAATAGGCCTTTTTGACCTGGGAACTTGTTCCTTCTTGTCCTACCTTCTAAGAGATTTTCTCCACTTTATCTTTCAACCCTTATGTTTAATTTTTCTTTTATGCTATCATAGTTTTAATTTCTAAGAGCTCATTTTTTGGCCTCTCCCTTTTTTTTTGGTACTATCCTATTTTTGTTTCTTGGTATATTCTCTCCCTTTCAGAGGACATTAATGATAGTTTTCTATATATAGTCTACTTTTTTTCTTTTAAGTGCGTTGTTTTGTTTGTGTTGATCTCTGTCTTCTCTGTTAAGGACCTTTGCCCAGATGGAGCTGAATGCAGCTAGACTCTGGTTTCTGCAGGGCAAGGACTATATATGATTTATCTTTGTATTCCCAGTGCCTAGATTCAAGAATGCCCAACACACCAACACGCAGGATTTTGTAAGTTCTCTTCACTGCTTTAAAAAAAAAAGGTTGTTAAAACTTTCTGTCCAAACTCTGTTCTGTTTAACTTCCAATAATGGAAATAAAAATAATGGATTTCTTTTTTCTTAAGGGCATATGTAAAACCTGTAATTGAAGGTAGTAGTTGCCTAGATGATGCTTAATTACCAGCATTCATGAAGATAATTAGTTGTAGCCAGTACAAAAAGCTGTAAAAAAGTAGAAAAATTATTTTTGCATCACTGTTGCAAAAATTTTAGTTGAGAGTTTTTTTTGGAGTCACTTTTCATTTAAAAATATGTATGCTTATGGGGCTGGGAAAATTTTTCCAAATGATACCAAACTGGCCAGTTTATCAGCCCACCAGTTAACTTGGCTTCTTCTGGTAAAATCTAGTTAGAAGTGGATAACTTGGATTGTTTCCAATTTTTAACTAAATTACATATGCTTCTCACTCATAATTTTAAGAAATTTACAGGAACAGGTTTCCTGAAGACATAAAGGTTTCTCAGAGTTATTCAACTACATTTACCCTTTCAACAGTCTTCCCTGAAGCGAGAGTAGTGAAGGTGTTTCTGCATTGAGAATTTAAAAGGAGTTTGGAGGACATTACCAGCATAGGAAACAAAATGGCAGAGAAACCAACACAGAAACACCCAGAAAGATTACACAGTACCCAGCAATGTAAGAAATTCAGTTTACTAACAACAGGACTGTCAATAAAGGAAGTAATGCTAGAATTTATAGAAAAACATGTATTAAAACAGTCAAGAGTTGACTTACGTGGGGGTTCAGGAGCTATCCTTTCAAAGAAGGTCACTCTGCAAAACATTTCTGGGACTTAATGTTTATGTAAATATAAGAAGAAAATGTGAGAAAGTTCTCCTTGGAAATTAGTTTATTTGGCATTTTATCACCCAATGAATATGTGGAAACTAAAAGAAAAAAATGTCAGGTTTTCACATCTCTAAAATTTTATTTGTAAAAATGCATAATCCTTATATTTGAGTGTAGAATCAAGGTTAAAAAGAAGAGTAAAAAGAAGAAATCCTAGTAGACTCTCGGGGATAGGATAACCTGTGTACTAAGCCTAATCATTTGCTTGAGTCCTATCTTGATTGCATGTTTCTATGAGATGAACAATTCAGTGAGTCACTCATAAAGTAATAGAACTATTTTATCAAATTGTTCTTGCAATCGACTTTTCGTATCAAAGCACAATTGTATCTTTTTGAAAAGTTGCTTCCTTAGATACTCTAAAATGTTTTTTTCATAGTTAACCTTTTAAGAGTTATAGCAGAGGGGCGCCTGAGTGGCCAGTCAGTTGAGCATCCGACTTTAGCTCAGGTCATGATCTTGCAGTTTGAGTTCAAGCCTCCCCCCTGTCGGGCTCTGTGCTGACAGCTCTGAGCCCCAGTGGAGCCTGCTTCAGGTTCTGTGTCTCCCTCTTTCTCTGCCCCTTGCTTGCTCCCACCCTGTCTCTCTCTCCGTCTGTCTCAAAAATAAATAAACATTAAAAAAATAAAAAAAAGAATTATGGCAGAAAGAAAAAGGGATGGGAGTGATTGTCTGGCCAAGACTGGTTATTCTTATTTTTCCTCTACCTTCATTTTGTCCTTGTCCATGTAAAACACAGATTTGCAATTACAGCTTTGTGTTTTGCTTTTCTCTCATTTGTATTTTTGTCGTGCAATGTAAGTTTCACAATTATAATTTTAATAATTGAATAGTCTGTTGGGTTTCATATAATTTTTAACCATTAAATATTTTTGGGCCTAAAGATTGTTTCTCTAAATGATTATAAATAACTGAGAGCATCTTTATGAGACTTTTTAGAATTCTTTGCTAACTGAAAGGCATTTCTTCAAGTTTGCTAACTTAAAAATACACCATTGGAATTGTATGAGTACATGAACTATTCTCTTACATTATAAGGGAATGAAAAGCTGATGCTTTACAGATTTAAGTATGAGATAGGTCATGGGAAAATGGTTTTGTAGGGGCAGTAACAGGACCAGTCGTTCTCAACCTTGAGTGTGTGAGAGAGTCATTTGGAGAACCCCCACCCCATAAAGTTCTGATTCAGTCAGTCTGGGACGTGGCTTAAGAATTTGCATTTCCAACAAATTTCTGTGTGACATTGATCTGTTAGCTCAGGATCAAGCTTTGAGAACTGGTCGAGATTAGCCCTGTTCAATGGAATTTTCTGTGATGGTGGAAAGGTTTTATATATCTGCATCCAGTATGGTAACCATTAGCCATATATGGTTACTGAGATCTGGACATGTGTCTAGTGCAAGCAAAGAATTGCATTTTAAATTTTACTTAATTTACATTAATTTAAATTTAAACAGCTACATGTGGCAGGTGGCTAATGTATTGGACAGCTCAGGTCTAGACATAATTGCGCATTAGAATCACCTGAGGTGCTTTGTTTATTAAAAAAAATTTTTTTAATGTTTATTTATACTTGAGAGATAGAGCACAAGTGGGGGAGGGACAGAGAGACAGGGAGACACAGAATATGAAGCAGGCTCCAGGCTCTGAGCTGTCAGCACAGAGCCCAACGCAGGGCTTGAACTCAAGAACTATGAGATCATGACCTGAGCTGAAACCAAGAGTTGGACACTTAACCAAATGAGCCACCCAGGTGCCCCTGAGGTGATTTAAAAATAGATGCCTGAGTCCCACCCCCAGAGCTTCTGGCTGAATTGGGCTCTACTACACCTTAGGCATTGGGATTTTTAAATACTTTTCAGATGTCCCAGTTACAATTGTTGTCTAACAAGTCGCTCCAAAAGTTATTGGTCTAAAACAACCATTTGTTATGCCCATGAATCCTGTGGGTCAGGAATTCAGAGAGAGCAAAGTAGGTGTGAGTTGTCTGTTCCACAAAGTCTAGGGCCTCCTCCGTGAAGACTAGAAGTCTGAGGGTGTAGACATCGGAAGGCTTGACCAGCTTGAATGTCCAAGGTGGTTAACTCACATGGTCGCCAGTTGGTTCTCATGTGTGGCCAAGGTTGAAAATCACTGGTCCAGCATAATAAACACTGGTTTTATAGGCCAGTGTCACAGCTTGTCCTTGTGTGTATTTTACCATTTTGATTGTGATCATGTACTTACAACCGTTAACTTTCTGGAAATAATGTTGCAAAGCCTCATAAAATCAGCCTAAATATTTACCTTATTCCCATAATTTATGGAACTTTCATAGGGCTGCCTCACAAAGCTAAATAAATTCTCTCCCATCAAGAAAAGGAAAGGAAAAAAGCCTCCTACTCTCTAGCCAGGTGTGTTTCATAAAAATTTCTCTGTTTATTTGGTTTTACTTGAGTTGCAGCAGTAGGGAAGGAAGTACCTCGATTATCTAGATGTTAGAGCCCTTGCTTCTTACCTGGCCCATCCCTGGAGACTGACTTACTGGGAAGCATTAATTCTTCAGCTTTTCGAGCGCCCTGTGGGCCACAGTTCCCTGCCTCGGGCCCCTGTAACAATGGGGCCATCCCAGCCTCCTCTCCTGTTCTGTCCCAGAGCCTGGGGACCCCTTGTATGTGGAGGGCCGCATGGCGGGACAAGCTGGAAGCTGGGATGCTGCTTGGTTCTGCCACTTATGTGATACGGATCCGTGAGCTGGCCATCGATCTGTTTCCATCTGACTTCCTGCATCTGTAAAGTGTTTTTAGCCCTAAAAGTCCACCTGTATTTACAAGTACAGTTGCATCCAACAGAGTAAGTAGGTAACTTCTAGGCTTATAGGAACTGAAGTGGGTTGTGTTGCTTCTCAGAGTGTTAGGAAAACTAGGGAGGAGAGGGTCACTGTTCTCGACGGGCTGTTTGCCTGCAATAGCTGATGCAAGAATTGAAGGTGTCCAGTGAAATAAGACAGCCTCTAGCTCTCGCTCTCTGCAGTCGTTATCAGCTAGCCGAGGAGCCTGGGTCCCGTACAGACATTCTGCATGCCTCCTACCTTGGCCTGGACACCAGCGCCTGTCTATGCCCACAGGGGATTGCGAATCATCTGATTTGGACCTTTTGATTAGTTTTCTTCTAGTACAGTTGTGCTTTTTTGGGAACCAGTGATTTTTAAGCTGTACTCACAGGCATGCAGCCGTTTTATGCAATAAGCATGTATGTGTGGAGGTGGAGGGATGACATTTCCAGAGCTGTTTGCTTAAAGTGTCCTTGGCTAGCTTGTTTTGTTTCTGAGGGTTCTGTTACAACCCTTCCAAATGGTGGCTGATGCTCCGTATTTCCTGTCTTCCATTGTGGGACCAACTCTGGTTGGAGTGTGTGTGTGTGTGTGTGTGTGTGTGTGTGTGTACACATGTACGTACCCGTATGTCCCTTCTGGTTTGTGCTCTCTTACTCTTTCTTTTGAAAGCAGAATGGAGGGGCGCCTGGGTGACTCAGTCGGTTAAGCATCCAACTTCAGCTTAGGTCATGATCTCGCGGTTTGTGGGTTCGAGCCCTGCGTCGGGCTCTGTGCTGACAGCTCGGAGCCCAGAGCCTGCTTCAGATTCTGTGTCTTCCTCTCCCTCTGTCCCTCCCCTATTTGTGCTCTCTCTCTGTCTCTCAAAAATCAATAAATGTAAAAAAAAAAAAAAAGCAGAATGGAGTTACTGATTCTGGGCAGCTCTTCAGCGTCTGCTCTGTAGGTGTGCTGAGCTGTGCTGCTGCTAGGAGCAGGGTGAGGAAAGCATCTGTTTGCCATTCCCTTGGGGAAAGAAGTTTGGAGTCTTGTTTTGTTTTTTTTTTTTTTCTTAAAGACAGGGAACAGGAAGGAAGCCTTGGAGGAAAGGGAAGCTTTACTTTTTGCTGTTAGCTCTTTGTGTCGTCTTGAGGAGGCACTCCCTGGATTGTACATCCACCACTGGGGACCGCGAATATCCTGCATCTCAAGCTGGGGGGCCTCAGAGGAAAACCAGAAGGGGCAGACGGTGGGGAAATGTATTACGAATACCAAGTAGATTTATCCCACATTTTGGAAGGCCACAAACAGTAAACCCACATGTAATTTGTTGAACAGATTAACAAACCTTTTATTTATTATTTATTTTTTTATTTTTTTATTTTTTTACTTTGAGAGAGAGAGAGAGAGAGAGAGAGAGAGGGAGAATCCCAAGCAGGCTCCATGCTGTCAGAGCAGAGCCCAGTGTGGGGCTCGAACTCACAGACTATGAGCTTAAGACTTGAGCTGAAGTCCAGAGTTAGATGCTTGACTGACTGAGCCACCCAGGCGCTCCTAACAAACCTTTTGATAGACTTATATTCAGTGGTTTAATAAAACAAGTCTTCAGAATTGATGCTTTCTGTGCCCACTTATATATTACCTCTGCTAAACAGATAATGTTTAACAATTTATGGCTGAACCTACAGTTACAATTGCCCTTTTCAAAAATGGGTAACAAACTGTTAGGGTTTTTTTTGTTTTGTTTTGTCATTTTGTTTTCTATCTTTACTTCTATTTATATAGTTAATTAAAGTTTAGAATTCACTATACGAATTGTAACAGTTACATTATTACATTGAGAAAGAGCCTTAAAATTACTTGTTTCAAGGGTAATGTTTTGAGTTAATAGGGAGGAGTGTGGTTGGGAAAGCTTATCAAGATAATGGTGTTAAATTTGAGCAACCCTATCCAGTTTTAAACATCTGTTCTTTTGATCTGGAGTTACAGTACAAATAGGTAACATTAGCATGGCAACATAACTATTTTTGAAGGCTTGAAGTATTGCTGGCTTTGATAGTTAGAATAATATTCCTCTCTTGAGGATGACAGTTTAGTCTGCGCTTTTATAATGAATCATGCAGTGGAAATACTTTTCCAAAATTTCTATTCTACTGTACTCCTAAGGGACTTTTTTTTTTTTTTAAGTTTTCTAGCCAGGTTATTATTTAACTAGTTTTTTCCAAGAGTGACTTCTAGCTTTCCTTGCTCATTGGTTCCCAGACTTGAGAACCAGTTAAAAAAAAAATTATAGAAATAGGGTTTCCTGGTTGGCTCAGTAGGTAAAGCATGAGACTCTTGATCTCAGGGTCGTGAGTTCAAGCCCCATGTTGGGCATAGAGCTTACTTAAAAAAATTAAAATTAAAAAAAAAAACAATAGAAATAAAAATTTAGATAAACAGTTTCCAACTTCTTTTAAATGTGCCAGGCAAGCACACAAAAACAAAAACACCAACTATATCTTGATACTTCATTTAATAAAATAAACTGTTTAACAACAGAAGGAAGGACATAATGAGAGTTTAAACATTGGATAAATTTAGCTTTGTAAAATACCCACCACATGGTTACTTCTCTCCTTTCCTGGGAATTGATGGAAGCATCACCACAGGTCACTCGTAGACTGTGACGTGCAGTTGGTGGATGTCCCTGGTGTCTGTGGTATCTGGCAGTACATCAACTATTACAGTTGTGAGCATCTTTGACTCCTTTGATCCTTCAGGCTAAAGCACATACTATCATGGGGCTCCTGGGTGGCTCAGTCGGTTAAGCGTCCGACTTCGGCTCAGGTCATGATCTCTTGGTTCACCAGTTTGAGCCCTGCATCGTGTTCTGTGCTGACAGCTTGGAGCCTGGAGCCTGGCTTCGGATCCTGTGTGTCTCTCTCTCTCCCTCCCTCCCTCCCTCACACTCACTCACGTGTTCTCTTTCTGTCTCTCAAAAATAAATAAAACCATTAAAAAAATAAAGCACAATCAATGTTAAAGGATTATTTTTCCTTTTAAAAACTGTACAAAGCATCCTCTTTACTTGTGTATATAATCGAATATTTCCAATGGTACAGGGTACATCTTTGCTTTTGTACTTTGATATATTGAAATCAGCTGACCAATCTAGAAAAAAGCCTAAACAGAACTTAACATTTCTTAAGTAGACTAAGTTACCTTGTGTCCAAGCAGAGCTTTTACTCTCAGTAAAGGGAAATCTTTTATTTGCCTTCTCCAGTGTTTCAGTGGCCATTAGTTGGGTATAAAGAACAAAGCATTGTGACAGAATGGTGTAGTGGCCAAGAGCCACTGTGAGCTTTGGGGCCACTTGCTTATGTGTGAATCACTTACTGGCTGTGAAATGTTAGACAAATCCCTTAAGCCTCAGTGCCTTGGTTCCCTCATCTATAAAATGGAAGTAATGAAAGTGCAGACATGGGAGCAATTGTGGGGATGAGCACGGTTCCTGCCACATAGCACACACTAAGTGCTAATAATTTATCATTTTTATTACTGTGGAACACTTCAAGCTCATTGACCTGGGCTTTCTCCCTAATACCGTTTCTTACTCATTCCAAGTTCAATATATGAAATTTTTTTTAACATTTCAAAAGAGCAGTTAAAGTAGGAAACCTCACAATTCTTTGAAGTGTTATGAAATTTCTGATTACTTTTGATTGAAATGTATACGTTGGAAAGACTTTTCTGTCTTCGCAATGACTGTGGACCTTCAGCCCTGCGTTCTAGTTACTGGTGCTTGTCTTTGTTACCTTAGACATAGTGTGTTCTCAGAAAGTGTGGGTTTGTATTTGATTGTATTTCTATTACTCAGATATGATTACTGGTTAGTAGGCTTTATTTAGTGTAGGGGATTCATGGATGGCGACTACTGCCTAGACATCAACTGACTTCAGAGGCAATGACTGTCTGAAGATACTGAAATGTTGTGTTCAGTAGTATTGGGTTTTTATGCCTCTATTTTTCTTCCTGAGGCAACTGACTTTATTATCCCAGTCCTTAGGCTGGTGACTCTTGTTCCAGTGGGTTATACAGGAGACATAGACTCAAGGCGTCTCTATTAAACATTCAAAATAAAGAAGTGATTTTACTTATTTATTTGGTTCTCTGGCACCCGTTAAATGAATATATTTTATCCTTGGACCTATTTATTTATTTATTTATTTGCCGTAATCTTTTTGATTTTGGCTTTTTTTGTTGTTGTTACCATACTGAAATTTGGAAAATATCTTTCAGCTATTTTCTAGAAACACACTACAGTGTTTTCCTTTGAATTTCCTGGTGATTTTCTTAAAGTACTTATAAAAAATGTATCTTGCAAACATATATGCACGTGCATTTGTAGTCAGTTTCTTTTAATAAGGGAACGGTGCATGACGTTATCAAGAAATCTCAATCAGGTTATCCTTTTGTGTGCAGAGATACAGAAGAACCAAAAAGGAACATAACAGAAAAGTGTTGATGTGCCACATACTTGGTACATTTACATGAATGAACACGAACTGTGTGCTGGCCTTTCTCTTTGTTCCCTGTGCACATAAAACATCTGAGCTGTCATTCATGGCTTGGGAAGTGGGGAGGAGTGCAGGGGAGTGTTTCTGCCCTCGCCTCTCCTTGCCCTGAGGGTGCCGTCAGAGTTCATTCCTGCCACCCCTTTGTTCCACTCCTGGAAGCAAAGAATAGGGTGGAGCAGGGAAAGCTGGAGGAAGGAGGAAGGGATCAGGTGTGGGCCCTGAGTGCCAGCTTCCTGATGGCCTTGACTCTTCAGCCTTTCCCAAAGCCATGTCTGTGATCTAGAGACCACGGTAGGCCAAGTGGGGAGCACAAGGCCAGGCTACATGTGTCTCATTCTGTAGCTGGAGTGTTTTATTTTTTATTTTATTTTATTTTTATTTTATTTTAATTTTTATTTTACGTTTATTTTTGAGAGAGACAGAGGTGGGGAGGGGCAGAGAGAGAGAGGGAGACACAGAATCTGAAGCAGGCTCCAGCCTCTCAGCTGTCAGCACAGAGCCTGACGTGGGGCTCAAACTCACAAACCGTAAGATCATGACCTGAACCAAAGTCAGACACTTAACCAACTGAGCCACCCAGGCACCCCCTTTTTTTTAAGTTTATTTATTTTTGAGAGGGAGGGAGAGAGAGTGTGCACAGGGAAGGGGCAGAAAGAGAGGTGGAGAGAGAGAATCTCAAGCAGGCTCCTCACTGACAGCACAGAGCCCTGACACAGGGCTTGAACTCACAAACTGTGAGATCATGACGTAAGCCGAAGTTGGACGCTCAACCGACTGAGCCACCCAGGCACCCCTGCAGCTGGAATGTTTTAAAATATCTGAAGTATGTATTAGCTAAGCTTCCATTTTCGATTGAAAAGACAAACCCTTTTACTTGATTAGTCAGTCTTGGTGATTAAACAGCCATTAAGCAGCGTGTATCAGATCCTGTCAGGAAGTGTCATTCTTGGTGTGACACTAAGTGCAGAGGAACGTTTTAATATCGGGATTCTGAGAGAGGAGATCTAATGGCTGTGTGAAAGTAAATAGATTTCAGATCAGTTACATGCTTGCAGACCTCTGCCTGCTTCTGTTACCAGGTTTGTTTGTTTGAATTAACTTGAATGCAGTCTTTGAGTTAAATATCTGGATCATCGATAGGCCTGCCCTGGCTGTGGGTGTTAGTGACAAGGCTCTGTCTCCTCCCTAAGCCTCCTATTTGGTGAATTCTTTCTAGGGATGTTGGTGACCCTGGTGTGATTGCTGAGCAGAGATAGGTTATACCCATTTAAAAGCAGTGGATCCATTCTCCTGATCATTCTTGTGCCCTTCCTCCACCCATGTGGCCAAAACCCGTTGCCCTGAATAAAGGGAACAGTAAATGTTGCAGAGGCCAGCTTGTTCACAAGTGTCTGCTGAGGATGGCCTGCCGTGGACGTGCAAGCCAACTGGCTCTTGATGTGTGTGAGAGCTGGAGGAGGAGGAGCAGTGTGGTGCTGGCTGGGGAGGGGGAGTGGGTACTGAAAACTCTTGTTAGGATCTGAACACGTAGAAACTTAATCAGACCAAAGCTGCCTCCTCCTCCGGGCATCTCCTGTTTTATACTGAGCCCCCAGGTAGAATGAGCCTGTTTGAGGGTAATTTCGTTTCTCGCGGTGTTTGTAGTGCAAGGTGCTTGCTGGCTGGAGCCGTGGGGTCCTGAGCATGAAGCCTCTTCTCCGCTCATCCCACCGGTGCTCTTGTGTCATTAGAATGGCTCAGGCTGCCCTCGCGAGAGTGCAGTGCACAGTGGAGAGATTGCTGTGCATTTCAGGGCCTTCAAGTTGGGGAAAAAGAATAATACGTTTCTAGTTTTCTAAGAAGCTATTTTTCATGAAAGTTCTTCTTCAGTTGCTTGTGGTTTCTCATCTGCAGAAGGCGGCCCTTTAATAAAGACTTCTAATTTTGCAGCAGGGTGATTACATCAGCGCACACAGCCACATGGCACTAATCATAATCGCGAGTGTCCCTCGAGTGAACGTTATGAGTGGGGGCAGGAGTCCTGGCCAGTGTCCGGCGCTGGCTGCTCTGGGCAGGGGCTGCTGCCTGCAGGCCAGTCCTCACGGGCCTAGCATCTCATAGGCTGTGGCTGGGTTTGCAGACAAATGCAAGCAGGGCTCCAGACCGCTTTGCACCATCTTAGCAAATGATCATTGGGGTATGTCCTCTTTGCAACTTTGAGGACTTGTCTTTCATTTTGGCCGGGCTTTAGCCATAGCACTGGTCTGGAGTTCTGGGAGGGAGCTTGGCATTTTACTTTTTTTAATTGACGGTCCAGCCTTCTGTTTCTCCATTGATGATAGAGGAGCTCTGTGGATGGTGGAGAGGAGACAGGGCTCGTATAGGAATCAGATGGGGACCTCTGTCCAAGGACACCTCCCACTGGCCACCTCCACCCCAGAGGCCAGCTGATCTTCTTAGAATGGTGGGCACAGCTGGACAGGCATGAGGGGACCCAGGGAATTCCAATCACACAGCCCGGGAACTATGGGTCTGCGAGAGCTCTTCCAAGCCTTCTGGTCCTTCTTTACTAGTTTCTAGAGCGTTTTTACGGGTTGGAAGCACTGCTTACCGTGAACGTTCTGTTAGTGTGTCCCACATGTGCTTGCTTGTGTGTTTACTTCCGTATTTATCTTATCCACAAGCAGAATGATTGTGCCCTGTGTTCATTCACCAGAAGTTCATGATAGCTCTGTGAATTCATCTGTGGAGTGCTGAGTAAACGTTTCCAAACATTTGAGTGGGAGACGGTAACCAGCTCCATGTTCGGGAAGAATTTGTATAAATGGCTTATTGCCCCCCATCTAGACAACACACGTGGGGGCAGAGCCCCTCATCATGTTTATTGCGTGTTTCTTCCCTATCCCTTTTCCCCAGCAGCTGGCACACTCCTTGTACAGAAGGGTCGCCTCTGGATGTTTAATGACTAGATACCGTAAGAGATGGGGGTGCGTTTTACAGGAGGAGCTGTGCCTTCGTACACGGATCTGTGGGCGGAATGTTTTTATTTCAGCCTCGGGCTGTGTCTGTCACATCACTTGTGGTTCTCCTGGTTCTCGTCTGGGCCCCACGAGACCTTTAATTTCCGCATTAGATTATTACATAATGATAGGGTCTGCACCGTTGTGTGGCTTTTAGATAATGGCAGTACACATGTGGTTGCAGACCCTGACAGCTCTGACTACCACTGCCTCGGGCTGACAAGCACAGGCCATAGCTGTTAGCATGGCTTACAGGGAGGTCGACCCAGCCAAGAAGTCAGGTAGACTTGGACAGAGTTCACACTGTTACTCACACTGTTACTCACACTGTTACTGTTTTCTGCACACCACCTGCGTGGCAGTCTCCAGCAGTGAGTTCCCTGCAGGTAACTAGTGGAAGGGGGTCCTGTCCTAGGCAAAGGGATGACGGTTTCATTTCCTGTAGTGCCTGAGCTGTTGTCCGCCGTGTGGTCCCAGACTCAGGTGGACTCCCACACCGGCCTGACTCAGTTGGTATTGATGTGAGTCAGATGATGGGAAGTTTTTCCTGAGGCTGTCATGGAGAGAGAAGGGGGAGATATTGGGAGGTATTGGGAGGTTGCCTGGGCACCTTCCTCCGGCCTCCCCTTAGGTCTGGGGCCAGTTCACTGGGGACGGATCTGTGAGGGGCAGGGGCTGCTGACTTGCTTGCTTTTCTTCCTCCTGGTGGGTGAGGGCTCCTCTCATTCTCTGGTTGCTAAGTGGCACTTAGGTTGATGCTGCGTTGTCTGCTTGCTCTATGGCAGTTGTCTTTTTTTTTTTTTTTTTTTTTTGAAGCACTCATGTTAAACGAATGCTCCTAGATAAGTCAGAACCCCCTGGGTTCGGAGGGTTGTAGGCTGTCTGTAGCATGCACATGGTGTCCCAAAATGCACATTGGAATGGAAATCACACAAGAATGGCATTTTGCAGGGATAGCATTGAATCTGTATTTATATGTTAAAGTAAGTTATTGTAGACATTATTAACTCATTATTAAGACTACACAGGGGAGCCTGAGTGGCTCAGTTGGTTGGGCATCTGATCTCACGGCTCGTGAGTTCGAGCCCCACATGGGGCTCTGTGTTGACGCTTGGGGCCTGGAGCCTACTTCCGAATCTTTGTCTCCCTCTGTCTGCTCTTCCTCCACTTGCCCTCTGTCTCTCGCTCAGTCTCAAAAATAAACAAACATTAAAAAAAATTTAAAAAAAGGACTATACAGACTTTGTTAAATAAGCACCTCATTAGCAAGTTCCTTTGGATGCATCTCCCCACGATTATGAGGCACAGAGTCATAGTTCCATGCCTGGGCCTTGTTGGTTCAGAAATCAGTTCAGGATGGCAGAGCAGCAGGAGAAAATGCACCGGAGGTCTTACCTGCAGGGAGTGATGGAGGAGGGGCTCACTGGAAGTTGTTACCAATGGCAACAGCTGTCTGGTGCAGTAGTTCCAGACCGGAGATCACCAAGCATCTCAGCTTCTGCAACATGCAGTGTTCAGAAAGGCTCCGGATAGTTTTCTCAGCCTTAGACAAGTCTGGTTTCCCAATCTTTGAGTAACTGAGGGTGAGATGGGCTCCTGCTAGCTTTCCTTTTCCACAGCACTTGTAAAATGAACAAAATAATCAACAAAACAGTCCTACTTCTGTATTTGTAATCCAGGTGTCGGTGTGGCTGACTTTTTAGGAACCCACAGCTGACTTTGGCATGGCTCAGTGTTTCTTCCTGCAGGGCCAGTGAGAGGCATATATCCTTCTTTTTCTTTGGAAGTCTCAGTAACCTTTTAATATAGATTTTTTTCCTAACTAGAAAAGTGGTGCTCATTCACTGTTAAACAATGTAGAAAATACAGGGTATTAGAAATCAAGTACATTTTGTTCACTTTTGAACATTATGATGCATTTCCCCCTTTTTTCCCACTTTATTTTTATTTTTTTGAGAAAGAGAGAGCAAGAGTGTGCAAGTGCACACAAGTGAGGGAGGGGCAGAGAGAGAGGGAGGGAGAGAGAGAACCTCAAGCAGGCACCATGCCCAGTGCAGAGCCTGACATGGGGCTTGGTCCCACGAACCCTGAGCTGAAATCAAGAGTCAGACGCTTAACCGACTGAGCCACCCAGGCGCCCTGCATTTCTGACTTTTTCTGTGCATGATACTTCATACCAAAGTTATGAAAACACAGCAGTTGTATGCTGCCTCTAGGCTGTGCCACCGTCTAAAAATTGCATCCACACCTGATCTATTTTGAAACAATCAAGGGTTGTGTTGTGCTTGGATTAGCCCTAGTAGACACTTTATATTCACACTCTTTTTTTGTAAATGCTCAAATTGTTACCTCTTGACCAGTGAGCATCTTCTTAATTGTGGTCTTTCCACCACTTTTCAGAACTTTTGAAGTGGACTTGCTCACTGGCAAAAATATGTTCCACAATAATGAATACTTACTGTTTCAAGATATAACTCGGTCTAGTGGAAAAGAATTTTAGAAACAAATTAAATACTAATGGGCGCACATAGGGCATTTCTGATGAGTACAAATGTTACTATGTTAAGTCACTTTGGAGATAGAATCAAAGATACACAATTTTTATGAGTTGACATTAACCATTTTCATTTATTTTATTTTATTTTAGAGGGAGAGAGAGAATCTTAAAGCAGGCTTCACGCTCAGCATGGAGCCCAACATGGGGCTTGATCCCATGACCCTGGGATCATGACCTGAGCCAAAATCAAGAGTCAGACTCTCAACCCGCTGAGCCACTCAGGCGGCCCCTTTTTAAATCTTGCCTTTATCCTACTAACTACCGATTTGAAAATATTTAGCCCTCATATTGTACTTGTTAAAAATTTGATGAGCATGTGGTTATTCCTTAATCTTAAATTATGACTAAAGCTAATTTGTTATCTGTCCCCACAAAGATAAATCTAAAGTAAAACAACAAGGTCAATATCAACCCTCATACTAAAGGCACTAGAAAAGTCACAAGATTTAACATCACAGATGTCTTCAGTTACAGTGCTCTGAAAACATCTCACTAATGAAGCACAGATAAATTACTTTGTTTTGAGTCACTTGTAATCATTTTTTCCCCCTTCCTGCTTCTAAAAAGAGAATGGAACTTTTGACTCAGTAAAAGCAATGTGAAATTTTGTTAAGGACCAGAGAACCAGTTTCTATGTTTGAACTCCAGTGTCTCTCAGTGGTTGAAATAGGGTCTTAAGGAGATTTGCATCAAATACAACAAAAGTCTTATTCTTCCCCATCTATGATTTTAGATATTTGGATACTCAGAGAGTCAAGGTTTGGATGGTTTGGATGGCTAGCCTTCATGGAAAATCATTTATCACCTAATTAAATTTGCACACACACCATTTCTAGAGGTTAAACGTGACTGAAACTAAGAACTATTAGAATTAATCATTTGAGACACAGTTACCTTTGATTTTTTTCATACCTTACAGAATTCTAAAAACATTTATCTGGAATAAAATCAAGCCAACTTTGAAGCCTCACAGATGGCAATAACCAAAGCCCGTGAAAAATTTGCCAGACTAGTATCATTTTTTTCCAGTTTTACATGTTATTACCAACCCCATTCCCTACCCCCACACCCACCCCGACACTTCTGGGTTTCTTTTCAAGAAAGCAGCATTGGTATGTAATTGGACTGCATTCCACTTATATTTTTACTCCTTGGTAGAACTCTGAAATTTTCCACTGTTGTTATGAATTTGATTTGCTTGTCTTTTATCTAATGATTGCATTCTGGTGTCAACTTTTAAGAACGAAAGACAAGGTGGGGCACCTGGGTGGCCCAGTCGGTTAAGCATCCGACTTCGGCTCAGGTCATGATCTTATGGTCCGTGAGTTTGAGCCCCGCATCAGGCTCTGTGCTGACAGCTCAGAGCCTGGAGACTGCTTTAGATTCTGTGTCTACCTCTCTCTCTGCTCCTCCCCCTCTCATGCTCTGTCTCTCTCAAAATAAAAATAAACATCAAAAAAATAAATAAAGTTAAAAAAAGGAACCAAAGAGGGGCGCCTGGGTGGCACAGTCGGTTAAGCGTCCGACTTCGGCTCAGGTCATGATCTCGCAGTTTGTGGGTTTGAGCCCCGCGTCGGGCTCTGTGCTGACAGCTTAGAACCTGGAGCCTGCTTCAGGTTCTGTGTCTCCATCTCTCTCTGCCCCTCCCCTGCTCACGCTCTGTCTCTCTCTGTCTCAAAAATGAATAAACATTAAAAAAAAAGAACCAAAGACAAGGTTTATTAAAACATCTTTCTAGGGGGACCTGGATGGCTCAGTCAATTAAGGCGAAGTGTCTGACTCTTGGTTTTGGCTTGGGTCATGATCTCATGGTTTGTGAGTTTGAGCCCTGCATCAGGCTTTGTGCTCACAGCATGGAGCCTGCTTAGGATTCTCTCTCTCTCTCTCTCTCTCTCTCTCTCTCTCTGCCCCTCTCCTGCTCATGTTCTCTCTCCCTCTCTCTCAAAATAAATGAATAAACTTTAAATAAATAAATAATAAAATGCTTTAAAAAAAACCCACCTGTATAGGCCAATGAATGATCATAGCTTCTAACAACTAGACAAATTGACTTACGTGAATATCGTTTGCATTTTTGTCTACCATTCTTCCAAGTGTGGTTTTTGAGAATAGTTCAGTGGCTGTAATATGAAGAACTAAAGAGCAGAAAGAGAGTTAAGGGAGCTGATTTTACTCTAAACTGAGTAATTGGTTCTAGAGGCTGTTCTTTGAAATCAGCTTTATTGAGGTATGATTTACCTACAGCAAAATGCACCCAAGGCAGTGGTGGTCAAGATTGTTCATTTTTGAGTTAACATGGAGGTTCATTTAGCCTAAAGTTGCTCTGTTATGTTTTCTCTGCTTCAGGCAGGATAGATCTCTGCTTGCTGAGAAGAAAGCTATAGTTACAGAACATGTTGAGGTCCATCTTATTTTAGAGTTCTCTGCAGTGACTGCCTGTTTCTAGCCAGTTCATTTTTCTTAAGAATTTCTTTCTCTGCTTTCCAACTTTCAACTCATATGTGTTCATTCAGAGAAACACCTGGTATCCCAAGACTTTTATTTTTGGTGGCAACTGAATATTTTAGAAACTCTTTTTGCATCGCAGCCCCCAGACGTAATGTAGCTCCATTAATGAAGTACCATTTGCAAATGTGTGTAAAATACATGGGTTTTGTTTGGGTATGACTGAGTTCTCCTTGCAGACTCCATAAACACAAATCAGAACGTCTCTGGATTCCATAGAAGGTCTCATGAAGCTTCGGGCACGGTGTCAGTTTTGCTTGTTATTGTATACCTAGCATGAAGTTTTATGGTAAACACTGAAAAAATGATCAGATGTATTTGCTCCTTAAACTGTCACTTGTATCTAGTTTACCAACGTGGTAATTTTTTACTTAGAAATAAGCAACACCGAAATGTGAGCATTGCCCATGTAATTTTATAATTTTTATACACTCATGAAAATGGTGGATGAAAATCAATTTAGGGTTCAGATGAATAACAACAGAGGATTAGATGGAGTAAATGAAATGAAAGTACAAGAAGAAATTATACGCCAGGACCTAATCGAGACTATCACATTATACATTCAAGGTGAAGAAGAAGAAATAGAACCAATTTTCCAATTTGAAATATAAAGAGAGCCGGTGGGAAAAAATACATTGCTGTTGGAATTACCCAGTTGTAGTCTTTGCCTCTTAAAATTCAAGTAACAGCTGTACTGCATTTATAGAGAATAGTCTCTACTATTTATAGCTTGAGAACTTGTGTTATAAGTAACAAACTATGTATTTGGATATTTATAGACATTTTACTTCACAATTTCAGAGACTCAGAAGTCTGATGTATCTAGTTTTTTTTAAAGTTTATTTAATTATTTTGAGAGAGAGAGAGAGAGAGAGAGAACAAGCGAACAAGAGGGGGAGGGTCAGAGGGAGAGAATCCCAAGCAGGCTCCGCACTGTCAGCATAGAACCCGATGCAGGGCTCAAACCCACAAACTGTGAGATCATGACCTGAGCCAAAATCAAGCATCAGATGCTTAACTGACTCAGCCACTCAGGCACCCCTTATGATCTAGTTTTCAACAGATAGGTGTGTGCTATACAGGACCCCCTTGCATATATAGATATTCTTTAAAGAGCAATTGCAAAGAACATTTCTGCTAAGAGGAATGGAGGGCCAGAGATCAAAGTTTTCAGGGAGGAGTTTTTGCAAGCCACTTTGGTATCTCTTGAGGAATTCAAGTTGAATTGGTGATCATACAGTAAGATTAACAGTTTGTAGAGGCAGGTGTCTATTATATGAAGGGCTTTCTGTTCCTGTGTCAGGTTATTGGACACAAGCCGCTTCAATAATAGGGTTGATGACAGTTTTAGAGACAATTTACTATTGAAAACGTTCTCTGTGAATGTTTCTTGAAGGAGGACCAGCCCAAGACCTCAGAGTGTTCTTTGAAAGCTTTTTGAAAAAGTACACAAAGCCATTGTGATGGTGAGCTTCATGGCAATGTGAATAGGAAGAAGAAATTTATTTAGCTGCTAGAAACTTCATATACATCATGTCTTCAGATATTACAATAACCCTGACACTGCTTTCACTATTTCATTTAGGTATATATCTTGCCTCCCTAATTAGATGGTCATTTTTTTTTTTTTGCATATAATATGAGATCCTGTCTTAAATTTCATGTTTCCAACTTGGCTGTTCTTATAGTCTGAAGCACAAAGTATAGTCCGAAGCATATGGGTATGACTTTGCCAGTTAATTTGGAAAGGGGGGACCACAAACAGGTGCCACTGAGGGCTGTGTGGGTGATAGCCTTTGAAAGAGTGTGCACGTGCTGGATTTCCTGGACTTTATTCACAGTGGACCCATTTTGAAGGGCAGCATAGAGCAGTGGTTAAAGGCACAGACTCCAGAGCTAGACTCTGAGTTCAAACCCCAGCTTTTTCACATACTGCTATGTGAACCTGGATGAATTACCTGTCCTCTTCACGCCTCAGTTTCCTCATTTGGAAATGAGGGTAGGAGTCCCTATTTCAGGTGGATGTAAGGATTGCATGAGTTAACATGGAAAGAGTGCTTAGAACAGTGTCTGGCACTGAATCTAAGTCAGCTTGCCTTGTTTGCCATCCACCCTCAAACTGATAAACGGTAAGATTTAAAGTAGTGCTTACTTTTTAAAAATTGTATTAATAAGTTAGAAAATATAGCAGTCTTTTCTGGCAAACCTGTGGACAAGGGTAGCAGTCACTATCAGTGGCATCATCCTTAAATATAAAAGACAATGATTGGTGTGATGAATAAATGTGCATGTGCTTCAGCAATGATGTAGATATGTGAACACCAAGTTGGCATGAATTATTTATAAAGGTTATTGTATGGAAACAAACTGCACTGAGTTGGTACAAGTCAATCTTGGGGCTTTGCACCGAGTCCCAATACGTAGGGAATTGCTAACCTAGACACCTAACACACGTCTTCTTTGATTTAATATGTCATGACTTGTTTTTAGCCCTTCTCACATCCAAATAGACAAATCTGTAAGATTTACCTTCACTGGTGTCCTGACGTAAGATAAATTTCAACCTAGAAATGGCTACTTCTTGTGTTTTAAGCAGTAAGTGTGCCCAACAAGAGCACTTGTTCAAGTATATTTGTGGAAATTATAGTGCAGATTTTACTTGCTGTGTATGTAATTTGTTTAGCCAGATACCCAGATTGGTGTGAGGGGGAGGAAATCCACGTGAAACTTTGCCCTGTCAGTTACTCAACTGAGCGGTTCAGAAATGAAAGAAAGCAGAGTGGCCGTTCCGTGAATTGGTAGAATTGATTTGTTCTTATGTTCATTTATTTATTTTAATGTTTATTTTTGAGAGAGCATGAGCACAAGCGAGGGAGGGGCAGAGAGAGAGGGAGACACAGAATCCAAAGCAGGCTCCAGGCTCTGAGCGGTCAGCACAGAGCCCAATGCGGGGCTCGAACCCACAAACTGGGAGGTCATGACCTGAGCCGAAGTCAGATGCTTAACTGACTGAACCACCCAGGCGCCCTTGTAGTCATCTTTAAATAAAAACAGGTGGAACCCCAGGTTCTGGGCTGCCACTAATTGAAAGGACCCTGGGGAAGTAACTTAACATCTGCAGAAACAGCCCCTGTCTGTAAATCAAGGAGGTTGGACTGGATATTATCTAAGGCTTCTCATAGCTCTTACATTCAGTGAGTCTGAATTTAGAGAAATGTATAGAAGTCCTTGTAAAAACATATGCAGTAGGTAAGTGAGGGAAGTGAGCTACTAGAGCCAATATAATTTTACCTGTTGTAAAAATGTCTTAAGTGTAATATAAAGGAAGATATAATATTGAAAAGAATGCAAAATCAGGTAATTAGAATGAAAGCTAAGAAAAATTTTCCCTGAGGACATCTAATACTATATTTTAAATTGTGCTGTATGTTGTACTTAAAATGGAACACTGGTGGAGCGCCTGGGTGGCTCAGTCAGTTGAGGGTCTGACTCTTGATTTTGGTTCACGAGATTGAGCCCTAAGTCTGGCTCTTTGCTGACAGCATGGAGTCTGCCTGGGATTCTCTCTCCCTCTCTCTCTGTCTCTTTCCACTTGCTCTCTCTCTCTCTCTCTCTCAAATAAACATTAAAAAAATGGAATACTGGTAGCAAGCTTAGTAAGCTGCATTTATTGAACAACTTTTTGAAGTCTAAGGAACAAAGGGATCTGTGAAGACCTTAGGACCTACCCCATCTCCCCAAGAAGGGCAGAGATGTAGTCCCCGGACCATAGGAGTTTATTACCTGTTCAAAGATGCTGATAAGATTAATCGTTTAGTTTTCCAGGAATTTTTGCAAATTCAGTTAAGTGATGGCTGTCACACAGTGGCTTTAAAGATTTTAATTGTTGTTACTTTTCCTCTTGGTTATTAAGAGAATAAATGATAAAGAAACAAGGAACTCTTTCCTTCTCTTTTACTTCCTAAGGGCAATCACATTTGAAAGTTGGAGTAATACCCTTTGTTAGAGAGAGAGAGAATATGGGTATAATTCAGGCACCTGTGTGTGTACGTATATGCGTGTAATTTTACAGAAATAAAATCATCTATGTGAACTGTTCTTTAGGCTGCTTTTTAACTTAGGGTAATGCCTTCCTTTCCCTGTGAATGTGGCTGCCTCCTACTTTTTTTTTTTTTTTTAAAGTAGGCTCCATGCCCAGCATGGAGCCCAATGTGGGGCTTGAATTCATGACCCTGAGATCAAGACCTTAGCTGCGGGGCGCTTGGGTGGCTCAGTCGGTTGAGCATCCAACTCTGGATTTTGGCTCCGGTCATGATCCCATGTTCGTGGGATTGAGCCCACTCAGCACAGAGCTTGCTTGGGATTCTCTCTCTTTCCCGCTGCCCCTGTCCCCTGCTTGTGCTCTTTCTCTCTCTAAAATAAAAATTAAAAATAAAAAAAGACAATTTCCTGATTTAATAAATATAAATTATTAAAAAATAAGCAAACAATCCTGAGCTGAGATGAAGAGTTGGATGCTTAACTGATTGAGCCACCCAGGTGCCCCAGTGCCCCTAAACTTTTAAATACAAATTGCCAAATTGCTTCTAGAAAAGTTGTACAGAAGCATATTTTTGAAGGTCTAAAAATTTTTTTTTGAGAGAAAAAGATTTGATGGAAATGAAACCCGCAGTGTCTAAACAACAACTAATGACGGCATAAATAAAGTGTGGCACATCTGTCCGATGGAATGTTATTTGGCAATTGAAGGCGTGAAGTCCTGATGCATGCTGCCTCATGGAGGAACCTTTAAAACATTATGCTAAGTGAAAGAAGCCAGTCATCAAGGATCGCATATTGTGTGATTCCATTCATGCGAACTGTTAGAACAGATACATCCACAGAGAAAGAAAGCAGGTGTTTGCCTAGGTCGGGGGGGGGGGGGTTGTGGGAAAGCAAAGAGTGACTGCAGATGGGTGTGGGGCTTCTCTTCGGGGTGTTGAGAATGCTTTACAATTGATCGGGGTGATGACTGCACAACTCCGTGAATATACTAAGAAACCATCGAATTGTACATTTTATAAATGGGAGGAATTATCTGGTGTATGGATTCTATTTCCATAAAAGTATTATTTAAGAAAAATGAAGCAGGGTGAATTGCATCAGAGCAGACATGTCAAGGGGATGGTTGTGGGTTCCTCAGGAGTAGGTTTGCTATATCCCACGTGTTTTGTTCACAGCCAACAGTGTATGCTTTTCAGGAATTCTTTTAAGAAATTTAAAATTCAGAGACTTTTAAAAGTCCTTCAGTAATTGGACTTTTTTTTTTTAAGTGAGTTGGTTAAAGGGTATTTCTAATCTTTTAAGTATTTTTCAGATGTTTCATTTATATTTGTTTAGGCATGATTACAAGTGTATTTGAGGATTATTAGACAAACAAAGGTAGATTTCTAAGATCGAGAGGTAGTTGTTGCTTTGTAATTTTGTCAGATGCTCAACTGTTGAATAAATAATGCTTTTGTTAAAATTTCATGGGGGCACTCATCCAGAAAATAGGGTATAAGAAAGGAATGTGTGTTTGTGTACATATGTTCCATTATCTGTTGGTCCTGAAGAGTGTAGGAAGATAAATTTGACCAGTGAAATCCATAATTATAGTGCTTCATTGGGTAATCCATTAATAATAAGTCATTTTATAACAGCACATGTATTTGGATAATTATATTTTTAATCATCTGTTTTCCTAATCAGAAATAAAATTTGCACTTAGATTTGTTCAAATCCCCTCAGGTTTCTTAAAATAGAATGAGACTGCTCTCAGTTTTTTTTTCCTTCTGTGTTAGGAAGCAGAGATTTGTAATTTTGTATTTACAGAGATCAACAGAAAAAAATCACATACCCTACACTCTCAGACTCTGCCAGATGTAATTTACATTTGAACAAGGATTTACAAAAGAACAAGGATTAAGTTAAACAATTAGAGCAGTATGCTACAGACTATATCCTAGGAAAACTATTTGGGTCAATAGTTTTTGTTTTCAACAGACTCTTGCATTTTGACTGCCCAGTAAATTGGTTGTAATTAATAATTGTCTGAGTGCAAGTCTTTGTTTAGGAAGAAGGGAGCTACTAATGTAAGTTTGTGACTGCGTTTTGTAGAAATGTATCATGTTAGATAATCAGGGAATTTTATTAATATAAAACCCATTATAAATATTACTTTTAAAATTCACCAGTAGTATATTTGTCATCTCTTAACTGTGTTTAGTTTTGGACTCTTTTTTTTTTTTTTTTTTAGTTTTGGACTCTTAGTTTGTCATTCTTTAGTCATAAAAGCTTGAGTTGGCACTTTTGAAAGAATCTTACACGCAGTATTTTGGCAGTCTGTAGTGCAGAGTATTTTAAACTGGGGTCACTGAACCCCCTGAAATTAAATCTAAAATGATGCATTTGTGGATGCATGCGCAGTTTCCAAGGGCGAGAGTTCGTATCTTTGATCAAAATTTCACTGATATCCACAACTCTAGAAAATTAAGAACACTGGTGTAAGGTGTATTTTATGGTTGTATTTAGAAGCATGTTTTTCTTTTTGTATCCACACTGCTTTCCTCTCCTTAGGAGACCTGCATGCACAGCAAAGTACATTTAGGGACGTGCATATAGCCGAGGTCTCCAGACTGTCACAGTTGTTCATACTAAAGTGCTGAAATCTATCAGCAGCTGCTTATTATTTCTCTAATCACTCAGTAGCCAGAATAAGAATGTGGGTGGCTTTAATTCATAGCAAGAAGGCTTTTGTGGTTACTATAATAAATATTAAGCAGAACCCCCCCAAAGCCATTGGTCACATGCTTTGTCTCACTAGTAATTAACTTATCAATGAGCTATGCTACACTGTGGTGACTTTTTTGTAAAAGATTTATACAATGGCAGATGAGGGCACGATAAATTTTTCTGTGCAAAGTGCCATTCTGACCCAGAGGAGGCTAATGTAAATTTCTAATGAGCTATGATGTATGGTGGTAGGTGAGTTTCCGCATCTCCTTTGAGATGACACACACACTCATGTCATCTGCTCTTGTTTTTCCTTAGATCATTTTGTATATTGTTACATTTGACTTATGTATTCATATCGAATGTGTTATTGTAAAGCAAGAGGCTGTTTATCATTAGTTGAAAGGATGTATCAGTGTGGATTTTGCTTTAAAAGAGCTGATCTTTGCCCTCTCTCGGGCAGCCCTTCTATACTGTAAAACATATTATCCAATAGGTGTCAAGTTTGGGAACAAAAACCTTTCCGTTGAGTGTTTCTGCAGCATAACTTATTTTTGCTTTAGAAAGTCTACAGTGTGGAGGGAGTGAATCGATTTCTGTCATTGTTTTCTGGAGCTGGGAGACATTTGACTCTTTGTATTTCTTCCCCAACAAAAACAATATTCGTTTTAGACAGAAACGTGTGACTCTACAGCATCCTCTCTCAAAGTGCCACCACTTCTGGTGTCATGGGAAACCACTTCACTACTCAGTGACAATTCATTTTAGCCGCGACACCTAAATAATGAAGTCAGGCTTGCTCTGGAGCCTCAGTGTGGTCCTTCCAAGCACCTCTTGGTCTGCGACTGGTAGGGAGCAGGTAATTCAGTTATGTGAGTCTTTATAATGTTAAAAAATGATTAGAATAGGGTAAGGGGAGGGGCCTCTCAGTGGCTCAGTTGGTTGAGCATCCAACTTTGGCTCAGGTCATGATCTCGCGGTCCATGAGTTCGAGCCCCGGTGTCGGGCTCTGTGCTGACAGCTCGGAGCCTGGAACCTGCTTCAGATTCTGCCTCCCTCTCTCTCTGCCCCTCCCCCGCTCATGCTCTGTCTCTCTGTCCCTCAAAAATAAACAACTTAAAGAGAATAGGATAAAGGCATAAAAAGTATATTCTCAGTATCAAATGGTGTTTCCTGTGTTGGGTTTTTAATCTTTCCGTGGGCAACCGTTCAAAAAAATTTTTTTAATTTTGAACAAATTGTGAAGTTGCAAGAAGAGCAGAGTTCCACATTTTAAATCTTTTTTGCTGGTTTGCTTAATTATGCAGAATATGTGTGTCCACATACACAATTTATTTTTGAACTCCTGAGAGTAGGTTGCATACATCATAGCCCTTTAGCCCTTAATACTGACGGGCATATTTTCTACGCATATAACAAACTTTAGAAAGCTTAACAAAATTTTGAAATTTTGAGGTTAAAGGAAGAGCCTGAAAGCAAAACAAAGAAGCCAGACTTAATTATTATTTAACGTTTCGCTAAAATGAATTCGTTCTCTTTCATTTGATCTTGCTAAAAAAGAACTATTTAAATCTCCTTTAAATTTTTTTTGAAACATTGTTTACGTAATAAAGGATTGTATCATTTCTGTTTGGCTTTAGCAGTTATGAAACAACCTAGGCACCTTGTATCGGCCCCCACTTTGTACTTTTGAAAGTTCGCCTATGACAATCTCAACTCCGTTCCCTCTGAAGGAAATTATGATTCTGAATTTTGTATATTTCTCTCCTTTCGTTTCCTTTGTAATTTAACTGCATTTAATTTTATGTTTGCCTGGTTTTAGTCTTCTTTGTAAGTGGAACAGTACCCTTTGCACTTTCCCCCCACTTTATTTGCTCAACTTTTGTACCTTTTTTTTAGGTACAATTTACATAAAACACAATTTGCCCATTTTAAGCGTACAGTTGGACGGGATTTGGTAAATGTATGGTGTTGCGCAACCAACTCCACAGTTAACTTTGTTTTTGAGAGTCATTCGTCCATGTTGATGGATGTAGCCGAAGCTCATTCACTTTTGCTGTTGTTCGGCATTCCATTGGATGTCTCCGCTACAGTTTATCCTTTCATTGTTTAGGCAGTTTCCAAGTTTGGGCTTTTATGAGCAGTGCTACTGTGCACATTGGGTGGATGGAAGGTAGGACAGGTGCATGTTAAACTTTACTATTATACATTACATTGTTTTCCACGATGGTTACTTCCCTACCAGAGGTAATATGGTAATGGAGCTACTTATGATAGTGATACTAAATATCATCAGACTTTAAAACTTTTATCAATTTGGAGCCTCTGAGACACTATCTCAGTTGTGATTTTAATTTGCATTTCTTTCATAACTAACAAGAATTGACCATATTTTCATATATTTATTGGCCGGCTATTCCTTTGCTTTCTTTTCAAAAGAACCTGCTCATTTTCTGCCCATTTTGCTCACTTTTTGCCTTTCTCTGATTCATAGGAATTATTTACATACTGTAGACATTATTCTTTTGTCATATGTGGATATCTTTTCCCAGCTGTGGTTGAATGATTTTCTTTTCTTTTGGTTATCACAAGTTCTAGTTTTAAACATACTCAAATCTAGGGGCACCGGGGTGGCTCAGTCGGTTGAGTGTCCAACTTCAGCTCAGGTCATGATATCATAGTTTGTGAATTCAAGCCCCGCGTCAGGCTCTGCGCTGACAGCTCAGAGCCTGGAGCCTGCTTCGGATTCTGTGTCTCCTCTCTCTCTGCCCTTCCCCACTCATGCTCTCGCTCTTGCTCTCTCTCTCTTTCTCTCTCTCTCTCAAAAATAAATACATATTGAAAAAAATTAAAAATACTCAAATCTAGGAGCACCTGGTTTGTTCAGTCAGAAAAGTATGTAACTCATGATCTCGCGAGATCATGACTTAGAGCCCCACGTTGGGTGTAGAGATTACTAAAATAAAAAATAAACTTAAAAAAATACTCAAAACTACCCTTTACCTTTATTTAAGGTTAATAATGTCTTGTGTCTTGTTTTAAAAGTTTTTTTTTTACTACCCAAAGGTCATAAAAGTACTCTCTTGTGTTTTCTTCTACAAATTTTAAAGTTTCGCAATTCACCTTTAAATCCTTGAAATGGATTTTTAAAAATACAGTATGAAGTAAGGGTTCGTTTTCCCTCCATATAGATAACCTGTTGCCCCAGCACTGTTTACTGCTAGCAAAGCCTTTCTGCCGATCTGTGATAGGAGCTCTGTCATATCGGTTTTCCAGATAACTGAGGATCATCTTTTGAGCTCTTGATTCTGTTTCGGTGTTTGGTTTGTCTGTCCCTGGGGCAGTACCCCTTTCTCCACATTGCTGATCACTGTGGGACCAGCTTCCCTACTTCGTTCTGCTTCCCAAGCAGCTTGGTCCATAGTATAGATTTCCATTTAGAAACCATCTTATATAATTGCATTGGGCATATAACTCAATGTGGAAGAAACGGACTTCACAGTACTGAATTTCCTAACCCAAGAATATGGTATCTCCCTTATTTATTTTTTTTAATAATAGAAAAAGTCTTCATAAAGTTTTTATACAATTTTTGTTAGATTTGTACTTAGGTCCTTAAGAATTTCTTTGTTAATTGTAAATGGTATCTAGTAAAAAACTTTTATATTCAAGTATATATATGGGGGGGAGAGGGAATATGATATGTGTATTTGTTTGTATAAATATACAGTTCACTGAATTTTAAAACTAAACACCAGAACCTAGATCAAAAACCAGAACGTTAGCCGCTTCCTAGAAGCCCTCCTTAGGTTCCCTTTGTATTACTGCCTTTCTCCAGGTTTCAGCACTGTCCTAAGTTGCAAAGTGGTGGTGGGGAGTAGTGAACTATAGCATATGCTTTCTTCTCTATCTGGTTTCGTTGGCTCAGTGTTGCTTTTGCAAAATCTGATTTGTTGTTGTAAAGTGTTTATTCTCATTGCTGTGTAGTAATCAGTTGTGTGAATACACCACAGAGAGTCATTTTAAGCTGCATTTCCTTTTTAAAATTTTTATGATGTTTATGTATTTTTGACGGGGGGGTGGGCAAGTACAGAGCATATGCAGTGGGCTCTGCGCTGACGGTAGGGAGCCTGACGCAGGACTTGAACTCACGAACTGCGAGATCATGACCTGAGCCGAAGTCGGAAGCTTAACTGACTGAGCCACCCATGTGTCTCCAAGATGCGTTTTCTGTGTCTTTTTGCCGTAGCTTAGAAATTCTGTTGGCTTTAGTATATACTGACTTTTATCGGCAGTTAGCTTTGCTAAATTCTCATTACTTCTAATATCTCTTTGCAGATTGTTTTGGACTTTTCTTTATAGTTTGTTGATATTGGTATTCTGGTTTTATTTTTTCCTGATTCTTTTTTTTTTAATTTTTTAAATGTTTATTTTTGAGAGAGAGAGAGAGCGAGCGAGAGCGAGCGAGAGAGAGAGTGAGTGCACAAGCAAGGAAGGGACAGAGAGGGGGAGACACAGAATCCGAAGCAGGCTCCGGGCTCCGAGCTGTCAGCACAGAGCCCAACGCAGGGTTTGAACTCACAAACCAGGAGATCATGACCTGAGCTGAATTTGGACACTTAACCGACTGAGCCACCCAGGTGCCCCTCCTGGTTCTTATAGCTTTCATTTCTTTGGATTGAGATAAGAAAGCAGCATGAAACTAGTCAGATATAAAAATCTTGAGATATATAATTTATGAATAAGGTAGGTTTTCTTTAAATTTTGGAAGTGAAATTGAGCTGGAATTTCTGATGTACTTTTTATGGCTCCTGGGTTTTGCTGCCTTCCAGTGCCTGTGAGGTTTGGGAGGAATGAGACCATGGGTGCCGGCTTCTTTGTCCTTGACCTCCAGTTCTTGAGTGTGAATCTCTTTTTGTGTGGTCTTGACGAGCTGTCAAAATTGGTTAATCTCTTCTTGATTTATCAGTGCACTCAGATATCCAAATGATGTAGGAAAGTGGTAATTTGTTCTAGCATATATGTTTGTTTTTTAATTGAGTGAAAATAGGGGCGCCTGCATGGCTCAGTCAGTTAAGCGTCCAACATCAGCTTAGGTCATGATCTTGCAGTCCGTGGGTTCGAGCCCCGCATCAGGCTCTGTGCTGACAGCTCAGAGCCTGCAGCCTGCTTCAGATTCTGTGTCTCCCTCTCTCTCTGCCCTCCCCCGTTCATGCTCTCTCTTGCTCTCAAAAATAAATAAACATAAAAGAAAATTTAAACAAAATAATTGAGTGAAAATAGGTTTGGGGCATACTGAACCCAGGAAGGCAGAAGTCCCTTCCACTCTTTTGGTCTGCACCTGGAGGACTCTAGTGTATTTGCATCAGTTGAAACTACTAGAAAACAGGGTGAAACTTTAAGAGAAAGTTAAAGTCACAAAAAGTCTTGAATCACACATCAGGTGATTTCTCAAGATGGCAGCGATTAAGGCAGTAAGTCTCACCCATGAAGTCAGGGGATTTTTTTTTTTTTAACCTACAAATTAAAGCTGGATCGATGACCCTGTGTACAACTGTAATTATAGCCTGGGATGCCAAGTAGTGAGAAAAATCCTTAAGTATGTGATAATTCAAAAAGCATATCTTTCCAGCTCATGATTCTTTTTTCCTTTCTGTTGAGAATTGATGCAGGAAAGTGATAAACAAAACACAGTTGATGATCTCTTAACTGGTGTCCATTTGACGAAACTCCCTGTGTTAACTGGTGCTCCCTGCCTTCTGTAACTTGGTATCCAAGGTGGGGTGAAGGTCCAGGACATCCCTGTAAGATGCCCACACACTTCCATCGTGCTCAATGGGGTCGTAAGCCACCGGGCATCAGCACTATTTGTTTTTAAGTATGGAATTCAGTTACATATTCTGTAAATTGATGAAATATGAATGCAGAAAGATGCACTTTCTATGAGAAATCAGTGAAGGTGAGTTCTCAAAATGTGGCTTCCAGATCAGCAACAGCAGTACCCTCTAGGGCTTTGTTAAAAATGCAGATTCCTGGGACGTACCTGCTGAATCAGAAACCTCTTGGGGGAGGCTCTACAAGTCTGTGGTGTTTACCACGCCCCCCTTTCCCCCCTCCCCCGGTGTTAACATCGGAGAACCACTGTGCTAGCAAATACTGTGTTTGAATGAAGTGCAGGAAGGAGGGGATGGTAGAAGTACAGGGGGGTTCTACATCGGTGTCTCAAAGATCTTTTAGTTCCTGAGGCTCTTTAAAGAAACAGAAACCAAAAGTTAACACTGCATCATGGTGTGGGCTTATGTAGAACTCCATGCAGCAGACCATTCTGGAAGAAATGGCCTTTGCCTCCAGATCTACGGATTGGTTGAGCGAGTGAACCTATGTATGATTTGGAACATTAAAATGTTTAAAAATACAAGTGTCGGCATTTACGGTTCCCTGCTTTTACTCTGCTTCTTCCACTCATGGTCCAGCTGCCAAAGCCCGTCCATAACAGAGGAAGGCTTTGCTTGTGCTTGACTGATTTAAGAACTAGAACTGATAGGTATCCAGTATGTGCTGGCAGAGCTGGTCAGCCATTGTCTGGTCTGAAACATCTCATTTAATCCTTACATCAACTTTTATGAGATGGGTACCCATTTGAGAGATGGCATGGGGCTCACATTTGAAGATTGTATAGATAATTAAATGGCAGCACCAGAAGTTATACTAGGTTCACTGCAGGTCATCTTGCTGGTGGCATAGTCTAAATGTCGTTGACAAAAATATGTATGTTGATATAGGACATCTTGCATCATAGAGTCTAAAGAGAACAAGTGATTTGGTATCTGTGGTGAGGCCTTCTAGTTCTGACCATGGGCTTCCCTATGCCCCAGCATTGCCCCAGGAATAAAGTATGTAACCCCTCTTTTTCTGAATCCTATGTATCGCGAGTTTCTGCTGTATTTCACTCTGTATTGAGAATCAAAGCAAAAAGCAAATGTGTTAGTTTGCTAGGACTGCCATAATATAGCACCTAGACTGTGTGGTTTAAATAACAGAACTTAGTTTTCTTATAATTCTAGAGGCTAGAAGTCTGTGATTTCCTCTGAGGCCCCTCTCTAGCTTGTAGATGCCCGTCTTCTGTGTCTTCAGACGGTCATCTCTCTGTGCGTGTCTGTGTCCTGATCTCTTTTTGTTGTAAGGACAATGGTCATATTGGATTAGGGTCCACTCTAATGGCTTCATTTTTAATGTATAATGAAAATGTAAAAAGCCTCTTTAAAGACCCATCTCCAAATCTAGTCATGTTCCGAGGTACAGGGGGGTTGGGACTTCAATATATGCATTAAGTGGTGGTGTTGAGGCACAGTTAAGCCTTTAATAAACAGCTAAGATGTTTTTAGGTAATTAGTTCCTCCAGAAGGTCAAGATGTTTGATTTGAGATTTGAATGTCCTTGACTTCTCTTTCTTTAATATAATTAGACCAGAGTTCATGGAACCCAGGCTGTTTGAAATCCAAGTGAGAGCAAACCAGCTTCTTAATGGGTTTTCAGAGAGTAATATATTTGTGTAGTAGAATAGATTCCATCCTTCACAGACCAATTAAACCTTCTTTGATGATTTAGAATCACATATGTTAATCCTAGCCAATTAAAAAGTTTGTCATAAAAAACTGCTAACTTCAGGAATTCTTGTGAGAGGGGGAAAAACTTGTAGGACTTGAAATGCAAATAATCCTGTTTTTACATCCAGTTAATTATGCAGCCATCACTCGCAAGTCCTGCCTTCAGCTGTATTTTCCATGCGCCCCTCCTATGAGAGCGGCTCCTGAAAACCCATCAGTTAGTTGTGTCTGGCAAGGGGCTATGGAAGTGCGTGCTTAATTCTACTGGTGCATCTTGAAAGAGGAGAGAAACGGTGATTATAAAGACAAAGCATGCACTTTGTAGGGTTGATTTTTGACCCCTGTTAGGTTGAATCTGTAGGTTCACTAGCAGTATTTTCCTCCCCGCATGTAAAGTCAGTTAAACAGTAACTCTTTATCCGTAATGAATAATTTGCCTTCGAATCATCTGTTACTCTGTGTGGCTTGTGGACCACCAGCATCAGCATTCCCTGGGAGCTTGTTAGAAATGCAGAATCCCAGTCCCCAGCTGAGATTTAGTGGGTTGGAATCTGTATTTTAACAGGAGTCCCGCATAATCTCCATACACATTCAAGCGTCAGAAGCACTGCTCCAGATGTTGGTAGGGGCAGGGCTTTAACTGAACTTTTTATTAAAAAATATGCAACAGCGCATATCCTGTCTGTGTTTTGCTCCACTGTTCACCCCAGCTGGTCTAGGCAGAATGCTGAAGACCTTTCTCTAGCTCATCATTTACCAGCTGTGCAACTTCTTCAATCTCCTCATCTCCAAAGAGGATATAAGACCTTAGAGCTGAAAGATTGAAGGAGTGAATTACTAGTATTCTTAGAACAGTGCCGGTCCTTATTAATTATCACCACCACTGTCACTGCTGCTGCTACCACAGCCAAGCCAAACAGCCGTCACTTAGTCTAGGGGAATGCCTACTGAGGAAGCAGTACTAATAGTAAATGATGCCATTACTTTACGATGAACAATTTTCACCATGAATACAGATGTCGTATGAACCCACCTGATAATTTACCTGAGCTCCTACTTTTTTTTTTAAAGTAGTCTCCACCTCCTTCATGGGGCTTGAATTCATGACTCTGAGATCAAGCGTTGCACACTTTATCGATTGAACCAGCCAGGTGCCCCGGTTTACCTGAACTTCATTTATTTATTTATTTGACCTGAGCTTTTAAGCCCCTCTTTGAAACAATCACAGGACTGTAACAAAATATTTAAAAGCTTAGTGGAGAAAAAGTGCCCATGAGCCTTCCACTTTTTCCCTTGCCTATCCACCATGAAGAAACTAAAGAAGAAACTCAAGCTCCCTGTGTTTTAGTCAGGAGGTCTTTGTTTAACAGAAATCATTGTGTCCGCAGCAGGAAAGCTCTGGGTGGGAATAGTCAGTGTGTGTGTGTGTGTGTGTGTGTGTTAAAGCCAGCAATCCAGAGGCCTGGGCTCTGGTACTGTCTGCCATTGGCTCTCCATGCTGGCCTCGACAAGTGACATATATGTGAAATGAGATTGGGCTGGATCATTGCTGGTAATCTGTGATCTTGTGAGTGCATGTAGCATTCCAGTATAGCCCCTGTGAGACTTCATTTCCATTTCAAATGCTTAAACTCTCAGCCTCTAAAGAAGATTGCATTCAGTGACAGCAAGAGGGTTGAAAAATAAGCTTGCGATGGAATGGCCTTGAGAAACTATTCTAGATAAAAACAAATCAGATATAATGTTACATTGTTAGGTTACACTTAAGTATATCTTCACTGCTTTGCTGGATATTGGATTTCAGATATACTAAAACATCTGTTGCTAAGATATGCACCAGAATGTCTTATGTCTTCCTTGCAGGAAATATTGTTTATAGATGTCTTCTGTTATTTTAGTGTTGTTAATGTGTAGCAGATGCCCGGGAAGGGGTGCGGGGGAGAGGATGGTGAAAGCATCCTGGAGCACCTTAGAGTTTTTCCAAGATTTAAATTGGCTTCTCTTTGAATATTTATTCTGTTGGCACAAATAATGGAGGTCTTTAAGAAGAAGGAATTTGTGCCAACCTGCTTGCCTAGCAGTTGCATGTATAATAGAGTTAAATGGCTCTTGTCTTTATCATCATGGGGGTTTTGACTTGCAAGGCTATAAAAATTTCATGAGAGTGATCGACTAAATTGAACTGGTTTTACAGGACGGGTAAATAAAAATTAGCTGAGTACCTCCCATGTATAAAAACACTACCCTTTCTTTTAGCCTCCAAAGGAATTAGTTCTAAGGACTTTAAGTTTCATGATGATGATTCAAGGAAAATCTACATATGGCAAGAGGATGGAGGAAAGGGGATTTTTTTTCTTAAAGTACCATATTGAATCCATTATAGATCAGAAAACTGAGATACTAGTTTCTGACATTTCAGTGAGATTTCATTGCCAGATTTCCAGGGGGAAAGGATATTTAAAAGTTAATGTTTCTTTATGCTTTGCGTGAAGTTTGTTTTAGATCAAGTCACAAGCATATGTTTTAAGGCTACCATAGTATAGTAAGTGCTTTTCTTTATTAGGTGAAAGGGTAGAAAGACAAATTTCCTCATCTTTCAGGACCATTATATATATTTCCTCTTCATAAAGACCTTTGTGATTTCTTCCTTCTGGGAGCAATGCCTTCACCCTCCAAAATCCAGGAGCACTTCAGACCTTTCTTATTGCATTGGTCACATTTTATGTTATTTTTCCATTTTTGTAAGCTGGTTTCATAATCCTTCCTCCCTCCCTTCCTTCCATCCAACACGTCTTTATTGAACACCTCCTGTGTGTCAGGTACTGTGCTTTAGTCTCTAATTGGATTGTAATCTCTTTAAAAGCAGATTGTCCATTCTTACCCTGGACAACCAATAGTCCGATGAATATCGATGCTTGAGGTGCTGATGTCCATCTCTAGAATCTGTAAGTTCACTTATCAGTAGCCTGACCAAGTCACCCCAGCTGCCCATTTAAAAGGTTTCTTTGCATCCCATAACTGTAGGAAGAGACCTTTTGTCACTTTTTACAAACAACACAATTGGACGTACTGTGTCTTCAGGGCTACGGCACATGCTCCTGCAAGTTATGTTCAGCAGTTACAAGAAGAAGCATCTAATGGGATGAAGGAGAGAAATAGCTGAAGGTCACTGCCAACATCCCTAAGGTCACGATGAAGTTTATATTGAGTTTGCTTTATCTTGGATGTAGGACCAGCTGGTAATAATAGCTCTTGGAATTTCCAGAGACTCCCAGTGGCTCTTCTCCACTGTGGGTTGTTGGTGGCCATTCCTGAATTCAGACTCCCTTCTCCTTTCTCTAGAAACTGAGAACTTTCTAGTTGCTGCTACCCGTTTATTTTTGGAGGGGATGCAAACACATAAACGCATGCATAAATCTGCTTCCTAGAAATTCCATTATTCTTATCAAAATAAATGCTTTGTTTTTTAAAAAAACATTTTATTAAAAATTTTTTTTGATGTTTATTTTTGAGAGAGAGAGAGAGAGAGAGAGACAACGTATGAGCAGGGGAGGGGCAGAGAGAGAGGGAGACACAGAATCCGGAGCAGGCTCCAGGCTCTGAGCTGTCAGCACAGAGCCCGACATGGGGCTTGAACTCACAAACCAGCAGATCATGACCTGAGCCGAAGTTGGATGCTTAACCGACTGAGCTACCCAGGCGCCCCCTCAAAATGAATGATACGCTTTTTAAAATCATGTGTTAATATTATTAATTTTACTGGTGATGCAGACAGTTGGGATTGTTGCGTTGCTGACTTTGGGGATGTGTTTGTTCACTTCCCTGAGCCTCATCTCTGAACGAGGATGATAGTAGCCACGGGACAGGACCTCTGTGACTAGGTGCGACAGTACATGTAGAATACTCAGCACTAGCAAGGCACACAGTACCTGCAACTCCTTCTCCTTCCTTCTGCTCTTACAGCATTGCCTGGGACGCTGGCGCATGGGACGGTGCACACACGTAAGCCTCTCAGAGATAGGAGATGCGTGGGGCCTGGGGAAGTTGAGGGAGGAGAGTGAGAGACACCTTACTGCCTTACTGAAAGTTCTAGCTTTTTAAAAGCCTCACGTATACTAATCAGTGTAGTGTAAATCGGCTTTTGAATTTTGAAGTTAACCCATGTTTTGTTACACACCTGTATAAATCTAAGAAGATACAAATTTTTGTTTACAAGGTGCAGTCTTCTAAAACCGTCAAGGGTGAGGGGTGCCTGGGTGGCTCAGTTGGTTGAGCGTCTGACTCTTGGTTTTGGCTCAGGTCATGATCTCACGGTTTGTGAGTTCGAGTCCTGCATCAGGCTCTGAACTGACAGTGTGGAGCCTGTTTGGGATTCTCTCTCTCTGCCCCTCCCCTTCTTTCTCTCTCTGTCTCTCTCTGTCTCAAAATAAATAAATTTAAAAAAATTAAGAAACCAAAGCTGTCAAGCGTGGTCTTATGCCTCTCCTCCCTTCCCTTTCCTGTCAATTACAGATGAGAGGAAGAGCCTCAAATTTTGAGAGAATTGAAATTCTCTCTCCTTTTGGGAGTTGGTGTATAAAGGTTCAAGGACTTGCTAGGGTAGTTCTTAACACCAGCTATGTGTTGAAATCACATGGGTACGTAAAAAACAGCAACCCTGTACAGGCCGGACCCCACAGTTCTGAGCTCCTGATCGCTTGGTGCGGACAGAACACCAGGTGTGTTTCTTTCCTCAGGGCCACAGTGAGGACCCAGCTGCCTGCAGGATGGCTGCCCAGGTTTCTCTGGGCCCCCCGCCCCCCAGCAGAGCTGGAGCTGGGCCAGGGGTCAGGGGCACTGCATTTCCCTCACTGGGCTCCTGGGGGCTCAAGGCTTCTGCCTCCTGCTGCCTCGGGCCTCAACCTGGCTGTCCTTACAGAGATTTATCTGCCAAGGACAAGAGGAGGTTATGCAGAGACCATGATTTTCTCAAGAGAATAAATGTTTCTTTAGTATCTGTGATGTTTATTCAGGAGAGTGACCAATTTAAGAGGATTACTGAGGCGTTAAAATGTTCATTGTAGAAAATTTGAGAACTATAGAAACGGACAGACAAGAAAAAAATATATATATATTTCAATAATATGTAGAAAAGAAAAAATATCTACAGTCCCGTCTTCAGGAGAGAGAGCCACCATGTTGGCCTCATAATGCCCATCTAACTCCGGTCAGGTATATGATGAAAATAATAAAACAGTCAAGTAATAAGAAGCCTGAAGTTCAGGGTGCTTCAGGTGCTGTGGCTAATAAACCAACACAGCATCTACCTGATTGCAAGGTGAGGGATTCTCATCCCTGTGAGACCAATATGTTTATATTTGTATATTGCTTAAAAAAAAGTTGGGTCACATTCTACATTGGACAGTGGTCATATTTCTGACATGCAGTTAGTGCAAGAGTATTATTATTATTATTTTAATGTTTATTTTTGAGAGGGAGAGAGAGAGGGGCAGAGAGAGAAGGAGATTCTCAAACAGGTTTTGTGCTGTTAGCGCAGAGCCTGATGTAGGGCTCGAACTCATGAACCGTGAGATCATGACCTGAGCTGAAATCAATAGTCGGATGCTTTACCACCTGAGCCACCCAGGTGCCCCAAGAGTATTATTTTTAGGGGTGCCTGGCTGGCTCAGTCGGTACAGCATGTGACTCTTGATCTCAGGGTAATGAGTTTGAGCCTCACATTGGGCACAGAGTTAACTTAAAAAAAAAAAAGAGTATTATTTTTAGATGTTGTCTTTTATTATGACATTACTGGGGAGTCTGTGTTTATGATATTAGAATATACCTGCTGGAATATTTCATTTGACTTTCCAGCTGTGGAAGTAGAGAGAGTTCCAAGTTCCTAACTTAGGAATGAGGCAGTATTGGCCTCTCTCGTCTCTGGGAAGCAGCTGGCTGAGATTTCTCCCATGGCCAAGCGAGCGAGCCCTGCAAGCCTGGGTCCTCTGCTCTGATCCCACCAACGTTGCTTCAGGATTTGGATAAATGCAGCTCCCACAGGCCATTAGGCAGTGGTGACCAAAATATGGCCTCCTTTGTAGTTACAAAGAAAAACTGCCCCAGATTTTATAGAAATGTTTTTCCTCTTTTTATTCTTTTCCTCTTAAATGGTGAAAAAAAATAAAATCGACCTCGATGACACAATTTACATGGACTTGAGTTATAAAAAGCGGTTCTCTTTGTTTATGAGGTAAAGTATAACTCTAAATCCTATGTTTCCATAGTTACATTGCACTGTAATAAGATAAAAGTCCAAGGAAAGGATAGATCTGAAAGGCTTTCCAGGAGCTGACTGAGATAAATGTGGTTATAAAGCTACGGTACCAGGCTTTCTCAGTCAGGAGCTGGGCAGGCAGGTTGAGCTGGTTGAAAATTCCCACTGGATGGAAGAAAGGCATTTTTAATGCTTTGTGTTGAAGGTAAAAATGGATCAAGGAAACTGTTGCTTCTATGTTGGGAGTTTATATTTCACCGGTACCTAGAAAACATAATTTGCGAAAGTCATTCCCTTTGGAAATGTGTACAGTATTCCACACCCCACCCCCCATGAAAGAAATCAGGAAATGTTAAAACCTAAATTGCTAGTTTGATCATTCTTATTTCCACTCCTTTTTTTGCTTCCATTCATTTCATTATTTTCGTTTCATTATTTCCCAAGAATCCTGGAGATGTCAGGCTGAGTGTGTATTTTACTTGGCCCAAACTTTCTATTTCTTTTATTTTGCTTATTTAAACTACACTAATTTTTGAAAAAACGAACATCACTTATTTAATGTGCTTTTGTGGTTGGATTAGTTGCGGTGAACTAGAGTGAGGAACTGGTACATGGTAACAAAAAATCCAACAATAACGCTTTTTGTTTGATGAGTTCATTGTTGTTTTTAATGGTAAATCCAGGCAACGTGAAGCTGTCCAGATAATTTTATTTTTTGTTTTAATTTAATATGAACTGGAAAAAGGGTAGAATGAAGACTTAGTATAAAAATTTCAAGTAGTGATTAATACTCTCCGTGCTGAGTCGTTACAGATTGGATATCAACTTCTTGTATATTATCTTTAACTCCTTCTAGTGGATCAGAGTATATGCCGCTCTTTGAGTTGGTCACAGATGAGTGTTTGCACGGCTCTTAATAAAGTTTATAGATTAGCTTACGCTTCTTTTTGGGGATGGACCTAAAGCTTCATTAGGATCTCTCCTGTTTGGGGTGCCTGGGTGGCTCAGTCAGTTAAGTGTCTGACTCTTGATTTAGGCTCAGGTCATGATCTCAGGGTTCATGGGATTGAGCCCCACCTTGGGCTCTGCACTGACAGCACCGCAGTGCCTGCTTGGGATTCTCTCTCTCCCTCTCTCTGCCCTTCCCCCTCAAAAAAGACTCTCACCTCTTTGACAGTATCACGGTTCATCCTGCTGTGTTCTTCTGTGTGATAGCTGATAATGTAAGCACCACCGAATATGGTTTTGGAACTTGAAGCAGAATTTGAGTCAGGCCATTGGTGGGGTTTTACCATTTGTGAAGCTGTTGATCTCATTGATTGTCATTTCCATTACAAATCTGCTTTGTAGGAGAAGAGCTATCTAAATCACAAGAAACCTGAAGGTATTTTCTGTTCTCGTTCAAAAAAGCCCACCCATTTCCTCCTAACCCAGCGGAGGATACCATTTATTATCCATGTCATCAAGTTAAAAGGGCGTATTAATAAAATAAAATGTCTAAGGGTGAAATGCCAGGTTGGAAAACCTGACTGAATTACAGTCTTAAGAAGAAAAGTATACAATTTCTCTTCTTCCTTTTCCCCCCCTGTGATTAGTTCCAGGAAGTATCTGCTCTGAGTCAAAAGCAGAACTCTTCATCTTTTTCACATGAAATGTATTATAAACATGGTTTTATTTTCAGAGCAACGGCCTAGTGATTATTGGTGCTTTCCTTCCTTCAGCTTTCTGTCATTCTTTTAAAGCTGTTCTCCCTGTGGTGCACCCACATTACGTCTCTACTCTCATGTTGGGCTTGTGTTATCAAGGATTGCTACTGGAGGCTGTTTTCTTTCTTTTTTTTTCCTTAAAAAAATTTTTTTAATGCTTTTTATTTATTTTTGAGAGACAGAGAGAGACAGCGCGAGCAGGGGAGGGTCAGAGAGAGAAGGAAGCAGGCTCCAGGCTCTGAGCTAGCAGTCAGCACAGAGCCCGACGCGGGGCTCGAACGCGAACTGTGAGATCATGACCTGAGCCGAAGTGGGACGCTCAACCGACTGAGCCACCCAGGCGCCCCCTGGAGGCTGTTTTCAGGAGCTCAGCTTCCTTGAGTCGTGTATGACATTAGCCTATGGCAGGAACAACAACAAAAAATAAGATTTTATTGAAGAATCAAATAAAATAGCTTTCTGTGAGTGAAACTCCTCATTATGTCGCGTCACCTCATGGCAGGAAGAGCAGTCAAGTTATGGGTGGGGAAAACATTCATGAACGTGCTTTCTATCCATTCTGTGGTACTTTCCCTAGTTCCTTGTTAGGGGATGGGATGCTGTCCTTAATTTTGGTCCCAGCCTGTGGATTCTGATATTATGAAATTGCTGTTACTATTAATACAAGTGAAATGGGCTTTCTTTTTTTTTTTTTTTTTAATTTTTAATGTTTATGTTTTGAGTGAGAGATAGAGAGACAGAGCACGAGTTGGAGACGGGCAGAGAGAGGAGACAGAGAATCTGAAATAAAGTCCAGGCCCTGAGCTGTTAGGACAGAGCCTGATGTGGGGCTTGAACCCACAAACCGTGAGACCGTGACCTGAGCCGAAGTCGGATGCTTAACCCACCGAGCCTTCCAGACGCCCCAGAAGTGGTTGCTTTCTAAGGAGACAAAGTCTGCCATTAAAACAAAACAAAACAAAAAACCTTATGAGACGAAACAAAGCTTTTTCCATAACCCATACACAAAAACTACTTCAGTGCACAGTTTTTGTTTTCAAGGAGGGTAGTCTCTGAGCAAAGCGGTGAACTCTGTGGTTTGGCCTGGGTCTGGTGAGCACCTCTGTCCGTTCCCTGGGGCATCTGTCCCTAACTCAGGCTGCTTTCCTGCTCCTGGCGCCCACCGGCCTACACACTCCCCCTTCCTGCATCAGAATAGAAGAATGTTGGATGCTCTGATTGTCTTCCTTCACCCGACATGGTGCCTTACCTGGAGCTTTTATTTGAAGCATCCCTCCTTTTTCAGACCTAACCATTACTCCTGACTTTTACTGATCCCTTGCTATGTGACTGCTTCCTGTGCTGGGTATACAACAGGTTGTAGGTAGATGAACTATATCATTTCAGGATGTGAGGACCGTAAATCTCCACCTGAGTAATTTGTTAGAAGCCACACAGCTCAGAAGGGGAGATGCTACAGCTTGAGCCTGGATCCTGTTCTGACCCATACTCTTGAGTCTTTCCTCGGAGCTACTTTGCCTTTGATTTCTAGTCGTGGGTTGAAAAGTCACCCCTTGAAAGCTACCGCTGTCTTAAGCAGCGAGGTAGGCAGTTTCTGCTAGGATGTAGGACTAGCCTGCTCACTTCACTGACTCAAGCCATCGTCTGCCTTTCGAGGGTCCCAGGCCATGTAGGTACATTTCATGTTTTCTAACACATACGTTACCTCTTAATGATGTGTCCAGGTTGTAGCCACCTCTTACACTCTACCTTTTGAGTAGAGCATCCACTATTACTACTACTACTACTATTATTATCAATAGCTAAAACACATAGATAGAAATTGTTCTGGGGCGCCTGGGTGGCTCAGTCGGTTAAGCGTCCGACTTCGGCTCAGGTCATGATCTCACGGTTTGTGAGATGGAGCCCTGCATCGGGCTCTGCACTGATAGTGCAGATCCCACTTGGGATTCTCTCTCTCCCTCTGTCTCTGCTCCTCCCCACACGTGTGCATTCTCTCTCTCAAAAAGAAACAGTAACAAAAAAGAAATTGTTTTATGAGCTTGGCATAATCATCACAAAACCCTATTCATTCCATTTTCTAAATGAGGCAGCTGAGTCTCCGTGGAGTTAGGTAATTTGCCCAGGTCGCCCAGCTGGTAAGTGGTGAGACCTACGGCACTCGGCTGGATGCTCAGGCTCCCACCTGCATGTGAACTCTTACCCCCCTCAGCCCCACCCTGCGCCTTTCATCCTGCGCCTGCTCTGTCTAGCTCTACTCCTGGATCTTCTAACAAAGAATGCATTGGAATGCACTCTTTCCTTTGTTGTTGAGAGGAAAGATCGCTATTCAATAAATCCTTTACAGATGCCATAACATTTACCTGTACTTTCTGGGCTTTCCTTGGCTGTCAACGTGCGACAACTTTTAAAGCCGTTGTTTCCAATCGCGTCACTCACAGAAGAGGAAACCAAGACCCAGAAAAGTTCCACAGCATGCCGGAGGTCACAGAGCTTTTCTGTTGTATGAAGGAACATGGTATATTTCAGATACTGTTATTTTACCATGAGTTTTTTTTTTCGCCAGTTAAGCTTTTTGTATAACCTTGAGCAGATAAAAAGCTTGACTTTTTCCTCTGCTTTACTCTATTGTGGTTTCCCAGGGCTGGCAGTGATTTTCAAAAGGTATGTATTTCAGAGCTGGAGAAATCATTTGTCAAAGTTAAGCAAACTCTTCATGGGATGTTGATGCTACTCACTCCCGTTTTCTTTTTCTGTCCCCACAGACTTCCTCCTCCCTTCCACCCTCCCTCTTTTATCTGAGTCAAGGCCCCTGGCCTGTATGCAGGCTTTCAGAGCTTGCTTTGTTTTTCTTTTTTTCTTCTATGTTTTTTTAAACTTTATTTTTGAGAGACAGAGAGAGACAGCGTGAGCAGGGGAGGGTCAGAGAGAGAGGGAGACACAGAATGTGAAGACAGTCTCCAGGCTCTGAGCTAGCTGTCAGCACAAAGCCCGACGCGGGGCTTGAACCCACAAACTGCAAGATCATGACCTGAGCCAAAGTCAGACGCTTAACCGACTGAGCCACCCAGGCGCCCCGCATTGTTTTTCTCAAAGTTGTGCAGAAGTGGTTTGCTGAGGTGGGGCAGGGGTGACACATGCCAGAGTATTTGGGTGACTGTCCCAGCACATGCAGCTCGGAGGGTCAGGAAATGGTTTGCTAGCTCACCAGTTTGTTGGAGAGCAAAAGCAGGTATCTAAGTAACCCACCGCCCCCAAATAGATTCATAGATAGGAGAGGGAAGCTAGTACAGACGTTCCCTGCTTTTTCAAAGATCTAAAAACCTTATGTAACCACTTGGAGATTTCTAGAAATGGATTTTGTTAGGTCTCCACATTGCTAAATGACTTGTTTATTCAGCCATCAATGTTTTTAGTCTGGCTGGCTCTGGTGTTGAATGGCATTTCTTACACGAACCATTTTGTGATATTCTTCACCATGCCAAGGACATTCGGGCACATTATAGGGTATTTATGCTGTATTTAGGTAATTTCCAAAATGTCACATGGTGCCAAATATGAATTTAAAATTCTATACAGTATGTACACCATGACCCCATGGAGGGAAGGTGTGTGTGTGTGTGTGTGTGTGTGTGTGTGTGTGTGTAGCATATGTTAGTGGTTCTCAAACTTTGGCAGACATTAGAATTATCTCAAAGGCTTGTTAAAATATAGATTGCTGGTTCCACCCATAGAATTCCTTATTCAGTAGGTCTGGGTTGGGGTCTGAGAGTTTGCTTTTCTAACAGGTTATCAGATACTGATGATATTAGTCTGGGGGCCACATTTTGAGATCCATGTTCTAGGGAAGAGAAGCATAGTAAAACGTCTTCGAGGATAATTCAGTAATGTTAATAGCAGTTATCTCACACCTGGTTAATGTGACTACTGGGGCTCTTTATTTTCTCTTTTACTTTATGTTTTTTTTTTTAAACTAATGAGTATTACTATTATTAAAAGAAACAGCATTTAAAGTTTTTTTTAATTTCTCGTACTTCCATTCTCATGAACAGATGTAGTTTTTTTTGTCTTTTAAAAATTTTTTAAAAAGCCTCTATTTATAGAGACAGTATGTGAGCAGGGGAGGGGCAGAGAGGGAGACACAGAACCTGAAGCAGGCTCCAGGCTCTGAGCTGTCAGCACAGAACCTAATGTGGGGCTTGAACCCATGAGGCAAGCCATGAGATCATGACCGGAGCCAAAGTCAGATACCCAACCACCTGAGCCACCCAGGTGCTCCTCTTTTTTTTTTTTTTTTTTTTAAAGTAGACTCCATGCCCAACATGGGACTTGAACACATGACCCCAGCATCAAGAGCTGCATGCTCTCCGGACCAAGCCAGCCAGATGCCCCCCACTTATAGTTTCTATTGTCCACAATTGTCTAGTATTATACTACTGCCATTATAAAAACAAAAAACTAAAAAAAAAAAAAAAAAACTAAAACAAAAAACTGCTTTGGATCCTGTCTGCCTCTTTCTCTGCCCCTCCCCTGCTCCTGCTATCTCTCAAAAGTAGATAAACATTTAAAAAAATACAAAATTTAAATAAATAAACAAGTAAATTAATAAAAACAAAGCTTCACGAATTCAGTGATTTGTGTTCCTTGTTTTTATTTTGTCTTTCCATGAAGCAAGCTCTCTGAAGGGTGTACGTGTCACGCGGAGTTATTTCCATCATGAACACCTGGTAGGTGTTCGGTGGGCCCTCGACAGTGCAGTTAGTTACAATATCAGAGTCTTTCATGGGATATTATGTAAGACCCCAGGAAATCTTACTTCATTAGTACTAGCTGTATTTGATATCCTTTTGGAAGAGAAGGGTCTCCTCAGAATCTGAAAGAAGAGTAAAAAATTTGTCTAAGGCAACAAAATAAATCAGGACCAAAATGAGAGTCTAAGCTCACTTGATCTCAGAATAAATCAATCAACCACCAACCCAAACAAACAAACAAACAACAAAAAAACTTGGCACCGAACTAGCACTTTATCATGTAATAAATAGGCTCTACATAGTTTGGCCCTTCTAGTTTTAGGACTAATATGTGTATAATACCAGCCATGAAAAACAAAGCCGAAGAATGCAGTGTTTTCCTATGAAAGAATAGTAGGAGTATCATGCATATGTATGAGTTGCATTGATATTTTAAGAAGGACCTCTCTTCATTGAAAATAAATTCAGGGGGTGCCTGGGTGGCTCAGTCCGTTCCGCATCCAAGTCTTGATTTCAGCTCAGGTCATGGTCCCAGGGTCATTGGATCGAGCCCTGTGTCAGGCTCCATACAGCCTGCTTGGGATTCTCTCTGTCTCTCTCTCAAATAAATAAATACATAAATACATAAATAATATATAAATGTATAATATATATTATATATATGTATATATAAACACACACACACACACATATATATGTGAAAAGAAATTCAGCAGTGCCTGACTGGCTCAGTTGGTAGAACATGCAACTCTTGATCGCAAGGCTTGTAAGTTCAAGCTGCACTTTGGGTGTAGAGATTACTCAAAAATAAAATCTTAACAAAATAATGAATTCAGATGTTGGCTAGTGGAGAAAACACAGGACTTAGAATATAGAGAACTAGTTTTTAGGTCTGATTCAATCAAATTTTAGGCAAGTTACCTAGCCACTTGCAGTAAGCTCTATAAAAAGGAGCATCATCCCTGTAAGGCCTTGAGTGTTACGGGGATCAAGTGAGCCAAGTCTCCAGTAAGCAAGTTGGACTCCTATTAAAATAAACCCTATTAAGACTCTAAGGCGGTGTTGTGATCTGAACAGTGGAATCATTGCCATCCCTTTCTTTCGCCCCGCCCTGTGGTCCACTGTGGATATTTACATAACTCCCGGTCCTTCCGCTTTAGAGTAGGTTATGGCAGAGTTTGGCAGATTCGGGTTCTTGTCCGCCTTCTATCCGCCCACCCAGTTCGGCAATAACGCCGCTGTAGGAACTCTGAGGTCAGACAACTTTAGGAAAAGCGCGATAGTTTCTAGACAGTGTTTTTCCTGGTAACACCACACATTCTTTTCAAAGTACGGTGTCTCCAGGAAATGAAAGTAGTTACAGTCTCTATGGAAATCCATGAATCTGTTAGATTCAAAAAATGATCTCTCACCTGAGGAATTTGTCACTTCATTGTTTACTGCCTCTGTTAGGAAGCTCAGGAATTAGGTCTTTGTGAGTTCTCCCTAGGTTCTTAAGAACTTCATGGTTCCCAGGCACCTGGGTGGCTCAGTCAGTTAAGGTCTGACTTCAACTCAGGTCATGATCTCATGGTTCATGGGTTCAAGCCCCGCCTCGGGCTCTGTGCTGACTGCTCAGAGCCTGGAGCCTACTCTGTCTCCCTCTCTCTCTGCCCTCTCACCCCTGCTCCCGCTTTGTCTTTCTCTCTTTCTCTCAAAAATAAATAAAACATTAAAAAAAAAAAAAAAAGAACTTCACGGTTCCAGCTCAGCCAACACTTAATTCATCAACTTCCTAAATACATGCTCCATAATGGTTTGATGTATATTGATGAAAGTTCAAAGTAAAGTGTGACTTTTTCCAGGAAAGGGATAATGTTGCTCTGCTTTCTAGTTCCCGTAGCACCTGTCCAAGATTTGGCCACCTGTTAGTTCCTTAGTCCTTCAAAGAGCAAAGGAGTAACAGGTTTCAAGAATGGTATCATGATTTTAAGTATTGCAGGGAGACTGTAACCCCATTTTTAGCTCCTTTCCTTTGACTTAAGGTTTACTGAGCCTCATGTAATGGTGCCCCTACTTGTCAGCTGTCCTTCTGCTGAGTGCCTGTGCCTGTCTGTCCGTGGCTGTGGGATTAGTGTTGTCGTGAACTTTGAGGCACTCGATGCAGTGCATCCTTTCCTCTGGAGAAGGAGCTCAGAAAGGTCACACCAGCTGACCAGAATATAGTTTTTAGCCCAAAATGCACTTCATTCTAATCTTTGCAAAGCAGTTAATGATTCAGAAAATTAATTATGAGAGTCTTGTGGTTTTTCCTTGAAGGGCTGCTTTGGTTGTTGGAGAAATTCTTTTCTTTTGAGTTACTGTTTGGGTCACGAGCTCGTTCTGGAATGCTCACCTGATCATATTGTTTGTAATCTTGTAGTTGGGGTTTATGTTATTTATAGTGTCTGTGATTTTACACTACATTCGTCCTTAACATTTCCATTGTAATCTGGTCTTTCTGAGTTCACCTTTAAAATATTCGTGTGACCCAAATTATCCTGAAGTTGAAGTGTAAGATTGGATTTGACCTCTATTAATGTGTTTTGGTGAATGTCATCTTTAACATTATAAATTTTTGGATGGGTATCCTAAGATGACATATAACATTGTAGGGGAAGAAAAATAATTTTCTCTCTATTTGAGTTCTTTGCTGAGACCCCCATGAGAAAAGACAAATTAACAAGAGAAAAGCCAACACCTTTGTTAACATGTATAGATGGAGAATACCCAAGGAGAATAATGAATAGTTACCTGAGGTGGCCTAAGCCACCACCTTAAATACTGACTCCAGCTAAAAACAAAAGAAGGGTGTGTGTGTGTGTGTGTGTGTGTGCAAGCCTGTGTGTTGGGGGGGGGGGGTCTGGGCGGTTATGGGAGGTTCTCAGGAAAAGCACAGGTATAGACAAGAGTAGGTTTGTTAGGCAGATTTAAGTCCCTGCCATCCCCATTGAGAGTTTCTTGTGATTTAGAGTCATCCTTCCCTTCCTGGTGCATAGAGAGGAGACTCCTGCAAATGGTATTTTGTTTATAAATATAAATGTCCCTTAAAAAGGGGTAACATCTCTGTTTTTAAGCTTCTCCTGCACCTGCTGTTTTTCAGAGTAATCCTAATGCCAAAGAGGCATATTTTGGGTGGTATGAACTGCTACCCATGAATGCTCATGACCTTGCGCCGTGCAGGGAAATATAATTTCTCGCTGTGTACTGTTCTAATATTAAGACATCTTGGACAGCATGATACAGAGCAGCAAAGAGAAGGTATTTATAGTGAGGCCGTTCACTGTTTTACGGTCTACTTGTAGCATAATATATATAGCAGAATAAAAAGAACTCTGAATTTTCTTTTCTCTTGCTCCCTAAGGACCAGTTTGGTTAGTGAAGTAGAACTAATTTGTGGCTTCTGTTTCCCAAAGTGCCCTTTGGTGGGGTCCTCTGATGTAGTGAGCAAACTGGTATTGCCAGGTGCTAGTTATTTTTCCAAATCCCCAGGTTTTTCACTGCCTGGACTTGCCCTCACCCCCACCTCAACGCTCCTAAGAGTATTCTGGTTTTCTCCTGTTATCTACTCTGACTGGTGTGAAAAGGTTTCTTTGAACTTCATCTGAGACTGCTTTGGAGTATTTCAAACATTTGGGGGAATAAGAAACTCCAAGAGTATGTTCACACAACAAACTATCGAGAAGCACATGCATACACGAGTGTTGTTCATTTTGGTCCGTCAAAATGTTGTACTATACAAAGCCTGATGATGGAGATGGCCAGCTTATTAGCTCACTGACCTTGGTTTAAACCAGCCTGGGAGGTACAAACCTGAACTTCTGCAGGCAGTTTACAGCTTTTATATACTGCATTAACTCACAGTCTGCATTTTTGCACATTAGCCTTGGTAGGCTGGTTCCCAGCTGCCTTCCTCCTGAGTCTGTCTTTGCCGAATCTTCTGGCTGGTGATTACGGGTAGTTGAAATGTTGTCACCGCCTGCCAGCGTCTGCCTCTGGGGTGTTTGGGGCTGGGGCTCTGGATCTGCAGGGGCTCCCACTGCTTGTTTCTACCAAGGCTCTTCTTGCCTGGGCCAGCCTCCCCTGTGCCCTCAGAGAAAGAAATCTGGCTCCCTTACTCTGTCTCCGTACCCAGTGATTATGGAAATAAGGACTTGTCTGTGCGCTGATCGGATTGTTTATTGTGGTGAAATATACGTAACATTAAATCGGCCATTTTAACCATTTTTAAGTGTCCAGTTCAGTGGTGTTATATTCACACTGCTGTGCAGTCATCACTTGTCCATTCTCAGACCATTTTCATAATCCCGAGCAGAAGCTCCGCTCCATAGCCGTTAAATAGTAACTTCCCTCACCCCCTCTCCTGGGCCCTGTATTCTATTCGAACTTCTACCTTCTGTCTCTGTGAATTGGGTGACTCAGTACCTCATATACGTGGAATCACACAGTATTTGTCGTTTTGTGTCTAGCGTCTGTCACATAGCATAATGTCTTCAAGGTTCAAGGTATCCTAGCATGTGCCAGAATTTCCTCTTTAAGGCCGAGTCATATTTTGTTGTGTGGATATACCACATTTTGTTTATCCACTCATCTGTTCGTGGACATTTGGGTGATTTACCAATACCAATACCATGTTTTGGCTGTTCTCAATAATGCACATGAACATACAAATATCTGAGTCCCTGCTTTCAGTTCTTTTTGGTATACCTAGAAGTGGGATCGCTGGATTTGGGTTACATTTTTTTAAATGTTTTATTTATTTTTGAGAGAGGGAGAGAGAGAGACAGACAGAGTATGAGCAGGAGACATAGAATCCGAAGCAGGCTCTAGGCTGTCAGCAAAGAGCCCCATGCGGGGCTTGAATCCAAGAACCGTGAGATCATGACCTGAGCTGAAGTTGGATGTTTAACCGACTGAGCCACCCAGGCGCCCCAGGATTTGGATTACATTTTAAGGCACCACTTTCAGATCTGACTGTAAGGTGTTCTCTACTGAATATATCTTGGTTTACTTAAGCATTCTCCCAATTATTACACACTTAAATTATAAGCAATTTTTGCATCAAAGAAAGTTTGTCATTTTAAAAAAAAAAAAACTTATTTTGAGAGAGCAAGAGAGCACAAGCAGAGGAGGGGCAGAGAGAGAGAGAGAATCCCAAGCAGGCTCCACACTGTCAGTGCAGAGCTTGACACAGGGCTTGAAGCCACAAACCGAGAGATGATGACTTGAGCTGAAATCAAGAGTTGGATGCTTAACCAACTGAGCTACCCAGGCGCCCAAAAGAAAGTTTGTCTTGTTATGGGTCCTCTGCTTTCCCACTGAGTCTGTAACTGGTGGTGATGCCTTCTAGCCAAGAAGCAGCTAATGAAACTTTGTTTTGAATACCAGAAAAACCATGTACATGTATTCTAAGAAATGCACCAGGAAATAGATAAACTTAGGAACTCATGGAACTTTATGAGAACTAAATTTCTTGGCAACCTTATATTTTATCAAAAGATAAAGATTACGTTTCTTCTCAGAATTAATAGGAACTTGGACATAATGACCACTTCAATTACACATTTGATTCTGACATCTTCATCATAAGATGAACAGTTTACATAAGGTTGCCATAAATGTCGCTGCCTTTTCCGGTGCCCTGGGCACAGCAGATTCTCCTAAGAGTTGGGTTCAGAGCAAGGTGGAAGTAACTGACATCTTTAATAAATGTCACTATTTGTACTACTGGAAATAGATTTTCCTTTTTCCTTCTGATTTGCCTCTCTCCTCTCTCCTCACCAGGTATCTTCTTCATTAGTAATTTCCAGAGCAAAATCGCATCTGAGTGTCTTTTACTCCTATGTTAAACTCTTCAAAGAGATAACAGTGTTTGCCTTTGTCATTGTTCTGGTGGCCTGTTCTCAGTGACTGTTAAACATATTCCTTAATTTTGTAAAAAGTGTATTTATTTATTTTTGAGAGAGTGGGAGACAGAGAGAGACAGAGAAAGAGGGAGAGTGTGAGTGTGAGCAGGAGAGGGGCAGAGGCAGGTGCTGTCAGCATGGAGCCCCACATGGGGCTCAATCTCACAAACCAAGAGATCATGACCTGAGCTGAAATTGAGTCAGACACTTAACCAGCTGAGCCACCCAGGCGCCCCCAACATACTCCTTAATTAAGCATGGAGGTGATGCCCTTTGTTTAAATGCACTATACACACAGGCACACCCTGTCGATCAGCTGCCCCGCCCATAGGAATGTGTTGTTTATGCGGTCTCCTAAGTACACAGGGAATATTCTGCTCTCTCTTGTGATGGAGAAATTGGTTACTTACTTCATGCTGTCTAGTAGTAGACGGGTCTGCTCTACACAAGACACAATATAATCTCATCCACGTCCATACCTTTAAGCGCCATCTCTATTCTGGCCTCCCGTGTATCTAGACTGCCCGCTTGCCTTCCCTAATTAGGTGTCTGATGGCATTCCAAGTCAGCATGTGTGAAAACAAATTCCTGATTTCCCCCACCAAGCTTGCTCTTCGTATATAGTCTTTCCATTTTGATAAAAGGCAGCCCTGGTCTTCCTTTTGCTCAGCTGTGAAATGTTGGTTTTCTCATTGATTGTTCTCTTGCCCCCACACCTCACATCAGTGCATCAGCACACCCCTCAGCGCTGACTCCAGCCTGTGTGCTGAGTAGGACTACTTGTTCACCTCTCCAGCCCTGAGCATGCACTTGACTCCGTGTGCAGTGCCCTCTGCCTTGATTATCCTTCTATCAGATATCCGATGGACGGATTTGAAGCATTTGCTGATTTTTTTTTTCTTTTGGAAAGCATGTTCGGAGGGAGGAGTGGATTTAATTTGACTCAAATATGGAGATCATGCGTCAAGATAATAAATTTTCTTTAAACATTATATCCATCTATCTCCTGTCTTCTTAGGTATTATACATCAGAAGGTGTAGGGGAAATCAGGTCTTGTAGGAACTTGTTGCTATCACTTCTGAACCAGCTCAGTGTTCATTTCATACTCACTCACAACCAGCGAGAAGAGAAAAAATTGTGTGTGGAATATAATAATAATTATGCTATGTATACTATCATCTGTATATGGGAGCCTTTGCTTCTTATCAGCCCTTCTTTTTTTTTTTGGTTTCTTTTTTGTCTTATCTTGACCTTTCAGATCCCCCTCTTCTCAGATCATCCTGCTGTCCTTCCTGTAACTCTTTGCCCTGGTTCTCTTGTGTTTGTAAGAGAGACCAGTTTTTTCTTTGGGCAAAAAAAGATATTTAGTCCAACATAAACGCAAGCTTTATTTAAGAGAGGCTGTCCTTGGTAGAAGTTTTGTTTATTGCTTATAGACTTTTCATTTTACCTGCCAAGTCCTATTACTTGAGTCACTGAAAAATCTGCAGAGCTTATTTATAAAAGAACATTTATTGATTAATCCAAGGAGAATCCTAAACTTGTAAATGAGAAAAGGGAGAACAAAGCACACTGATACATTGAGCTTTAAATTAACAGCATTGAGATCATCATGTGGGCCCACAGTGTAACTTATTTCAGTCCAAGACTAGAAGTTGGACAGAAAATCCCAAAAATGTCTGTTGTAAGCAGCTGTAATGAGTGCTGTAATTAGTGGCAGGAAAGCATTCCAAATCAAGTATGGGTCTTGCTGGAACCTGTGTATGTGACTTTTCTAAGCATGTTAATAAATGGCATCTCAAATATGTAATTAGAAATATAATCTCTGCTCATGATGGTATCTTTCATTTATTCAGTGATCTTGAGATTTTTTTCCAAAGGTTTTAAATAAAAATCATTTTTAAATTCTAGAATCTTATTTTAAAGTAAAAGATTTTTGAATACTTCCACATATTAGTTGTTGAGTCCCCGTGCAGAAGGTAACTACCAGATTGAGACATGGCCAACCCAAAAGACCTTACCGTGTGAATGAATACTGGTCGTTACCCTCCTGAGGCTTCTATGCTGGATGAATCTTAGAGAAAGAGGTTTGGTTTTTAAGTTTATTTATTTATTTTGAGAGAGAGTGTGTGTGCACGCTAGGGAGGGGCACAGAGAGAGGAAGAGAAAGAATCCCTAGCAGGCTCCATGCTGTCAGTGCAGAGCCTGATGCTGGGCTTGATCCTGTAAACTATGAGATCATGACCTGAGCCGAAATCAAGGGTCTCATGCTTAACTGACTGAGCCACTCAGGTGCCTCTTGGGGGAAAGAGTTTTGAGAGTTGTGCCCGCCCTGACATCTGAGATCAGAATGGAAGACCGCTAACATATTCCCAGGTCAGCACTGGTAAAATAATGATTGGAGAATTTGGAGGGAGTTGGGACAGGGTTCAAGGCCTTCTATGCAATTCTCCAAGTGCAGCTTGAGAAGGGTTTGGCGTGCTGCCTTTTCTCTGTCCCTTGTCCTTTGTCTGAGTAGCTCGTTTGAAACTTGTGTTCCTTCACTCAACAATTGTGAGGAAGGATCACTCCTAAATACTGTTAGATTGTCTTTTCACAAACATGAAAAAATCTAGACTACCAACCACCAAAAAACCCCCACCAGGGACTCATGTCTGGCAGTGTCCAGGTCTCCAGAACAGGGAAGATGTCACGGAATTTCCTGTTTTAATTGCAAAGATTATTGAAATCCAGGGGCATTCCTGACTTGACCGTGGTTGAGGAATCTCTGCTAAGTGAAGTCCTCTGACTCACCTGCTTTATTCATTCATTCATTCATTCATTCATTTATTATTAATTTGAAAATGTACATCCAAGTTAGTTAGCATATAGTGCAACAATGATTTCAGGAGTAGAATTCAGTGATTCATCCCCTACATATAATGCCCAGTGCTCATCCCAACAAGTGTCCTCCTTGACGTCCCTCACCCATCTAGCCCATCCCCTCACCCACAGCCCCTCCAGCAACCCTCCACTTGTTCTCTGTACTTCAGAGTCTCTTATATTTTGTCTCCCTCTTTGTTTTATTATTTTTTTGTATTTTGTATGTTATTATGTTTGTATATTATCTTTGCCCCCCCTTCCCTCACGTTCCTGTTTTGTATCTTCAAGTCCACATATCATCTGCTCTATTTTTAAATTTGTTTTTTTTTAAGGATTTGAGGAGAATCACTGGTTATTTTTAATTGTAAAATGTATCATACATACAAAAGTGCATAAAACGTGGAATTAAAGACTAATAATAATAATACTAATGAATGCCTGCACGCCCTCCATGTAGCTGAAACAGATTACCGGTACTTAAAAGAAGCAGACAGGAAAAGGACTATTGCCTTAAAAATAATCTCACTTTCCTGACTTCTGTGGTCATTATTCCTTGGCTTTTTTTTTTTTTTTAACAGTTGTATATTTAGATGTATCCCTACAAACAGTATGTTGTTTAGCATTGCCCTTATTGGGGAGCTTTGTATAAATGGAATCCTATTGCATGTATTCTTCAGGACTTCTTTCTTTCTTTTTTTTTCTTTTTTTTACATTTATTTATTTTTGAGCGACAGAGAGAGACAGAGCATGAATGAGGGGGGGGGGGACAGAGAGAGAGGGAGACACAGAATCTGAAGCAGGCTCCAGTCTTCCAGCTGTCAGCACAGAGCCTGATACAGGGCTCAAACCCATGAACTGTGAGATCATGACCTGAGCTGAAGTCAGACGCTTAACCGACTGAGCCCCCAGGTGTCCCAGGACTTCTTTCTTTTACTGTTTCTAAGATTCTGTAGTGTGTGTAATGTGTTTGTGCTCTTGCACTGCTATGAGGGATTATATTGTGTGGATTGTCACGGTATTTTTTCTATTCTCCAGGTTGTTTCTTCATGGATATTTGGAGAATGTTATGAACCCCAAATGCAACAAATCAACCTGCCATTTAGAGTTTCAAGGATTGACCCCTTTCTGGGCAAATCTCCTGAGTCGGGGTTGGAAATTTCCAAGGGGTTTGCTTTCATGAGTGGGAATACGGGATGTCCTCATTTCTGGAGTCCTTCTAGAGAATGGGCTTATTTTGTTTGACTTCTCTGGGGGGTGTTAACTCTTGACCCAATTCTCCTAGGTCTAGAATTGAAGACTAGGATCTTGTGTATGAGCCCTTCTCTGTGGTTACTACATTCCTTTTAGGGCTAATCTGTTTTTTGTTGTTGTTTGTTTGTTTTGTTTTGTTTTTGTTTTTGAGCTTTAGGTAGATGGGGGCTAGTTAGGAGCCCAGATGCTTCACTAGAACCAGGCTAGTGTTTAGAACACAGGAAGACACTGAGAATTTTTCTTCTTCCTGTACTTGGCCATCCCAAGGGCATTCTTCTCCCTTCCTCTCCCTCCCCACCTTGTTTCTCATCAGTTATTGGCAGATGTCCTATTCCATTGTGCCTCCTACCGTGGGAGTCACATGAGGGGCACTCCCATTGTTTCGTTTGAATATACCCCCGTGGAAATGACCAAATCTCTAATAAAAAGCTCAGCTGGGTGCATTTATTTTCAAGTTTAGAAAAGTTTTCTGGAAAGATCTTTCTAAGGGGTTACTGGTATCATTGTTGTACTCCTATGACACTTGGAAAGTAGGTTTCCGAGTGCATTTTTCCTGTATGAAGTACAGAGCATGACTGCGTTTTTCTATATTAGCTGGTTGTTGTAACTTGAGACTGCTTCAGCTCTCCTTGAAATGTGTCCCCTTAAGCTGATGTTCATGGTTGCCACATGGGGAAAGATGATTCTGCAGTAAGATAGAGTTAAATCCGTTTCTTTGCTGCAGGACTTCTTAGAGCCTTTGATTCGCTGTCCTGCTTTGTGGATATTTAAATGGGGGGCTATCAGAGGCAGGAGTTCAAAGCCATGTTCGATTATAGAATTCCCCCCTTTCCCTGGTGAATCTTGCAGTAATAATCCTTTTCTAAAAACTCTTTGGGAAAGGGATCTTTAGTACATTCTCCACTGTGTAGCCTAATTTTGTCTACCTAGAATCTCAGGATTGCTGTGGGATTTTCTAGTGGTGGAAGATATGTCTGTCACTCTTGAGTGACGATGTGAACCTTTTAAAAAAAATTTTAATTTTTGAGAGAGAGAGAGAGAGCGCGAGAGCGAGCAAGCAGGGGAGAGGCAGACACAGAATCTGAAGCAGGCCCCAGGCTCTGAGCTGTCAGCGCAGAGCCCGAGGCAGGGCTCAAACTTATGAACGGTGAGATCATGACCTGAGCCGAAGTCTGAAGCTTAACTGACTCAACCACCCAGGTGCCCCGAGGATGTGAACCTTTAAGGATAAACTTACTTTTTAAAGTTTGTTTGTTTGTTTGTTTGTTTGTTTGTTTTGGGTGGGGTGGGAGGGGCAGAGAGATGGGGACAGAGGAACTGAAGCAGCTCCGTGTTGACAGCACAGAGCCTGATAGGCGGCCCGAACTCACAAACCTTGAGATCATGACCTGAGCCGTAACTGGACACAACCAACTGAGCCACCCAGGTGCCCCAAGGGTGCCTTTCGATTTAGAATATCTAGGCCAAACAGTTTTGTGTGTGTGCAAATGAGTAGGGTGAAGTCGTTTTTGTAAATTGATGGGGAGAATAAGGTCTCAGGTTTTAGGGGCTATTCACTGGCCTTGGGATGATATTCCACAAAAGGAGAATAACAAAAAGGGTGCAGAAAGGGCACAGGCCAAGATTATTTTTTTGTGAATGCCTTCAGGCCGAGAAAGATTTTGTGTATAAAAATACTAATGAAAATGATTGTTCTTCCCAGTGATTGTAGAACAAACAAATATTCCTCCTTCTCTGTCCCTCCCCTCCCTTTCTGATAAGTGCGCAGAAGCAAAGAGGAAGGTGTGAAGGACACTGGTTCTGTCTGTTTTTTTTTTTTAAGACCTGTTTTAGGACAGATGTGAGGCCTGCCGATGATAGATTTCATTCTGTGCCTTATGGGGCGTATGTTGTCTTCTATTGGTCACTGGGCTGTGTTCTCTGGGCCTTGAACATGTAATAGAGATTGAGACTGAAGGACAACTCCATGTAATTACACCTTTGCTACCAAAATACTGAAACAAAAAACTGGAGAAACTCAATCCCAAACAATTGAAAATTGGCTAGAATCTTAACCCAACAAATACATTTTTTTTTTCCAACTCTATCTGCTGGTGTTATTTTCCCATCCATGAGTTTTGATTTTAGTGTAAGTTAATTTTTCAGATACCTGGAGCTTATTCTTTCAAACATCCGAGCTTAACTGCTTTGCCCCATTTCCCCCTCTGTCTTTTTTTTTTTTTTAAGGTTTTATTTATTTATTCTTTTAAGTTTATTTACTTTGAAAGAGAGAGAGCTGGGGAGGGGAAGAGAGAGGGAGAGAAAGGTGGAGAGAGGGAGAAGGGGAGAGAGAGAGAGAGAGAGAGAGAGAGAGAGAGAGAATCCCAGGCAGACTCCACACTGCCAGCACAGAGCCCGATGTGGGGCTCGAACTCACGAACCGTGAGATCATGACCTGAGCTAAAATCAAGAGTCGGACACTTAACTGACTGAGCCCCCCAGGCGCCCTTCCCGTCTGTCTTAAGCAGAGGCCAGAGGCTGCTGGGTGTGATCGTGAACATCCATCACTTTCCATGTGATGAAAGGAGCTTGGGCTGCTCCCAGCTTCCTGTCTCTTGTCAGGATGTCGGGGTGTCAGGAGACCCTGTTTTGCTATTGCCTCCCTTCATAGCCTCGCGTGCTGGCGGTCCTGTCTGCTGTGCGCTGGAAAGCTAGCTAATGGAGGTGACATCGGAGTGAGTAAAAACAGCCACAGAATGAATGGACCGGGAGTGGAAACGTGGCCGACCCCTTGGGGCTGTTGAACATCTGTTTTTGGTGCTCATTGAATTTCTTCTGGATACAGGAGGGTCAAGGCCCTTGGGAAAGGGAGAGCTTCCTATTCTCAGTACCGTGTAAAACGTAGTGAGCCCTTTGGAAATTGATAATCTACTGGTTTGTGTGTTTCCCAGACTATGAATCCACCTTGGCTTGGACATTAATAGAACTTTTGAAATAGCCATATATAGCCTTTGTCTGATAGCCATATCTCTGGACTGGCTCGTTGTGTTATGTTGTTATTTGATGGCACAGGTGTGATGCTATGTGATGTTGTATGATTCTGTTCCCTCTCCCTTTGCGTGTGTTTGAAATTTTCCCCAACAGAGCATTTGTGAAAACATAGCACTGCGTATATATATCTCATTGGTATTTAAACGCCAAAGAGCAGAGTCATTTAGGGAAGCATCATCACTGCCCCACGTGTAACCTGGTGATGTGAGCAGGGACCTCACGTATTCATTCACCTATTCCCTTAACAGATCTGTATTAATCGGTTTTGTGCCTGACCGTGCTCTAGGTGCTGGGAACTTAACAGGGAACAAGATAAAGCCACTCTTTCCACAGATCTTGTAACTAGTAGATACGGGAGCATATCTACAGGTAGGTCAGCAGGTAAATAAATGAGATGGTTTAAGATGGTGAACGGGGCTTCGAAGGAAACAGCAGAGTAATGCAGACAGAGCGACAGGGTCAGCGGAAGCGGCGCAGGGTTGAGGAGGGAGGCTCCCTGAGAGAGGAGCAGGCCACGGGGAGTGAGGCCAGGGAGCTGCCAATGCTTTCTTCTCTCCCCGTTAGGAATGCGGCTCCAGAGAACATGCAGTTCGGCCACATCTGACGCGTGTGCCCCCTGAGCCCCAGAATGGGGAATTGCTCTTCTGTTCAGTACCTGCTATTTGAAGAGCTACTGAGTAACCCAATAACGAAGCCAGTAAACACAACCTTATTAAGAGGACGTTCAAATGAGTGGTTAGCCAACATACAACAGTCCCTTTTCCGCACTAGTAAAATAAACATACCCAGTTGTTTATATAAAAACAGGCTTCACTTCAAGTATGGCCGTCATAAATGGCCTTGTGGGCATCTCTCTGCGTCCTTTCTTGGTAGATTGTTCTGGGATTATTTTTGACGCATGCGTTTGTTTCTACAGTAAACCTTTGTTGTTTCCTGCGTATCAAGCACTGTGCAGGCCAGACAGGAAAGAACCGGGAGAATGCGACCCAGCCTTTGCCTGGGGGCACCCCGAATGGGCAGGAGATGGGTGTCTCTGACCAGACCGGAAGCTCACCACGCGGCAGGCGTGGGGGAGATGGTAGTGAGACCCTGTATGGCCCCACCGTAGTGGACAAGGTGGGCACCAGTCCATGACACTGATGCGCCGCGACAGGTGCCTGAGGAGAATGGGTAGCGAGTAGCAGGGGACTCTGACACGGGATGTCAGAGGCAGCCTCTCCGGGGCGGCGGCTTGTTTTTTTTAATTTTTAATGTTTGTTTATTTTGAGAGGGAGAGAGGATCCCAGGCAGCCTCCACACTGTCCGCGCAGAGCCCAACGTGGGGCTCAAACCCAGGAACCGTGAGATCATGACCTGAGCCAAAATCAAGAGTCGGATGCCTAACCCACTGAGACATCCAGGTGTCCCTGAGGAGGTGACATTTGTGCCATGTGTGAGAAAGAACATTCCTTGCACAGAGAGTGGCATGTGTGATGGCTCTGAGGCAGGAGAGAGTTTTTTGAGTTCTCGGTGGGCAGGAAGCAGGAAGAGGAAGCTGCATGAGGTGAACAGAGGTCACGTCCTCAAGATGACATAAAGGACTGGAATTTCTTCCAAGTACAATAGCGAGTCATCATAGCATGTTATACCAGGAGAATGGTAGGAAATTTATTTTCTTTCTTTTTAAAAATATTTATTTATTTACTTATGTATTTATGAGAGAGAGAGAGAGAGAGAGAGAGAGAGAGAGAGAGCATGAGTGGGGGAGGGGCAGAGAGAGAGAGAGAGAGAGAGAGAGAATCCCAAGTGGACTCCACACTGTCAGCCCAGAGCCTGGTGCAGGACTCAGACTCACAAACCATGAGATCATGACCTGAGTCGAAGTCAAGAGTCACACGCTTAACTGACCGAGCCACACAGGTGCCCCAGGAAACTTATTTTCTAAAGATCATCCTAGTTCCAGGGTTAGATGTGGGGTTAAAGGGATATACCAAAAAAGATCGAGCACTAGCTTTTAATCCTAGCTCTACATTTACTTAGTCTTGTTGCAGGTTACTGATCTGGAATTGGGGCCGATCATTTCTACCTCATGTTGTGGTGAGGACTGAGTGAATAAATACGGCGTTGAGAACCATGTGCAACGGACAGATGCTCAGTAACGTTAGTTCCCTCCTCACTGTCCCTTCTCCCCATAAAATACACAAGTAAAGTGTTCCGGAAGAATCAGTGTCTGGTGGCCGCGGGGACAGCATCAGCAAGCCCAGTGGCGGCCTCATGAAATGATGGGCACAGAGTCCAGCTGTAGAAAATTTTGTTTTTCTATTTGAGATTGGTCTGGCCCCTTCAAACACTGGATTGGTAACTGAGATAATGAGTTTAGTCTGCGTAACAGATGAACAGATTTCCTCCTTTTTCTTCATGCCTTTTAAAGGGCAGAACTCAGTTGCTAATTCAGTACTATTGTTGCTCTTTTACTCCTAATTCTCAGCATTGTATTAGGAGGAAAGCCTGCTAACCTTAATGCCTCTTGTTCATATCTTGGAATCTCATTGAGACTAAAGACATTTTCTTCACCTGTCAGTTGACTCGACTTTCCGGTTGTTTTGAATCTCTAAGTATCTTCCACAAATAATCAGTGTCCTTTATACCTTTGAGGCAAGCATTTAATTCTCAATAATTCCACCATAGTGGTGTTGATTATGTCCATGATATGAGTTTGCCTAATGGGTACAAGACCTGCTTGTTTTCAACCATGTAACCAATAAATGCAAAGAGAATGCTATTAAGTAGTATGGGGGCAATAAAAATGATCCAGATGTGGCAGCTCTCCTCAAGGTTGTGGCATGTTCACAACCTGATCTGAGCAATCTGAAACCGCCTGTAGTCAGTTCTGCTCTGGGGTGGTGGCAGGCATTATAGGGAGGGTACACACGCAGGGTAGTTAGGTGTTTGTTTGTTTTGGCTTAGCTAAAAAAATTTTGTTTAATATATAAAAAATTTAAGAGCTATTTTAGGTTCACAGCAAAATTAAGAGGAAGGTAGAGATTTCCTATATACCCCCTGCCTCGTCTCCTCCCATTATCAACATCCTGCACCAGATTAGTACATTTGTTACAGTTGATGAATCTACACTGACACATCGTAATCACCCAACATCTGTAGTTAATATTAGGCAGGGTTCACTCTTGGTGTTACATTCTCTGGATTTGGACATATATCCATCACTGTATACTAGTCACTGCCCTAGAAATCCTGTGCTGTATTCATCCTCTCTCCCCTGACCCCAGCAACCCATGGCAACCACAGACCTTTTCACTGACTCCATAGCTTTGCCTTTTCCGGAATGTCACATAGTTGAAATATTTCAGTATCCAGCCTTTTCAGATTGGCTTCTTTGCCTTAGTAATATGCAGTATTTTGCATGCAATAAGTTTCCTCCATGTCTTTTTGGTGCTCGATGGCTCATTTCTTGGTAGTGCTGAGATTGAATATAATTAGAAATCAATCCATGGATACTACCTTAAATGCTTTTAGATATATTTGGGCTTTAAAATTGAACTGCTCTTAGTTTGCTGTTCACGATGAGAGTTTTTCACCTCACGCTTCCTACTATAAAGAATAACATTGCCACGAATGCTTACCAGCGGTGTGGCTTTTGTCACAAACACATTTTTTCTTTTTTTGCCAGGGGCTCATATGCAACATCCACGTCTGTATTGTAGACAGGGATGAGGGATACCATCCTGCCAGGAAGCATGCCTCCTAAAATCTCTTTTGTTATCAGAGATGGGAGTTACTGGAATTGCAATCTTCCTGTCTTTGTGCCTCGACTCAATGTGACTTTGAAATTAAATGATCCCACACAGCTGTCTTACTGTGTATGCGGGCTGCTGAGTCAGGTGTGTCTCCGTCCCACAGCCCTGAAGGTGGAGGGTCCTCCAGCATCTGTCGTCAGCAACGACAGCTGTTTCTCTGGCAGGTGGAAAGTAGTTCATAGGTAAAATAAGTGGCTGAAGGTGGGAGATTCGTGAATCACCTGTGTAATCCTGATACCCTTAAGGGCTTCACGTATATTCATTCATTTCACCCTCACATTCAAGGTCACATCAGTAGAAAGTGATGGAGACAAAGAAGGGGATCCCTTGTTTCCTCCCTCCTGGCTGTTCACCACCACACTGGACTGGACTCCTAACAGGCTGTCTGCCCCACTAGGATTATTCAGCTAATAGCCTTGCTTTTGTGAAGCTGTTGCATATAGCACGAGGTTTGGTTCTGACTCCCTAATGTAGAAAATTTAAACGATCATAAGCATGCCATCATAAGCGTGTGCTATCGAGGTACATACAGCCTCACATACATGGAGACTTAATCTTGGATATAAGAGTAAACAAGATAGTTAAACAAGTCTAGTAGTAGCAGATAGACTGAGAATTAGCCTGAGCATGGCCTCACAGAGGAGCTTACTTCTTGATTTTAAGTCACAAATCGGTGCTTTGCGCTGCATTTTTTGAAAGCCTCGCCGTGTGATATTTTTGAAGACACAGCAAGAAAATTGCAGAAGAGCCATGTTTTCTCTGCTCAGTTTTGTTTTGGCTAAGCGAGTGTAACTGCTTGCAGCTTTCTCCCGCTGGGAACTGCAGCTATGGTGAGGAGGGACAGGAGCTCCCTGAAGTGGCCTAGAGAATGGTCCACAGAGACAGCCAAGCCTTGGCTTTCCCAGAGGCCGGGGCCCCCACCTGTAGTTGGCCACATCTTGTTAGTCAGGAGAAACAACTCAGGCGTGACTTTCCTTGACAATATTAAAAAGACAAGGAAGCTGTTACTGATGATCGTGATTCCATGAGTTTTGTTGAATAACTTGTACAACTTTCATTGCTTCGTTCACCCATTTTAATTTTGGAGATATACACACGAGCATCATTATATTGGATTAATAGCTACTGTGGATATCCTTGTGATTTAACCTCAAGTTTTGCATTTTATTGTAATCTTTTTTAAAAAATGTTTATTTTTGAGAGAGAGAGAACAAGAGAGCGTAAATTGGAGAGGGGCAGAGAGAGAGAGAGAGAGAGAGGGAGAGAGAAACCCAAGCAGGCTCCGCGCTGTCAGCGCAGAGCCCAGTGTGGGGCTCAGTCTCACAAACTGTGAGATCATGACCTGAGCTGAAATCAAGAGTCAGACGCTTCACTGACTAAGCCACCCAGGTGCCCCTGTGATCTTTTTTTATTAACCAGTTGATTATGTAGAAATGAAACATTCCTCTGAAACTCTACTTGGCTTCTGGGTGACATTAAAAAAAAAAAAAGAAAGAAACTCCCAAAAGATCATTTCTTTTTCCTGTTCAATTCCAATTCATCAGGGACACATACATTTGTAAGTGTCAGGGGAGGGATGGCATCGTGGCATTTTATCTCTAAAGGAGGGTAGGAGTGGCCTCGATCTTGGAAGAGATGCTTCACTCCTTCGGGATTGGTAGCAAACAGTTCACGGACTGCCACTAAGCCTCAGACTGTACTGTGAGGAGCACGGGGCTGGGAGATATTTCATTTGTCCAGGTATAACCATTTGTGTTTGCTACTCTATTCTCAGTACTTTTGGCCACCAAATGTGCATGGGTTTTCTTACACCAACCAGTTCTCCAGTTCCTTGTGGGCACCAGCTGGAAGGGAGGCCAGACACTCACCTGTGGCCCTGCTACTGGTGGTGGCGTTTAGGATACCTAGATTCTTGTTCTTCTGAATTAGGTTTCTTTTGTCTTTAAAAGTTATTTTTCTAGGGGCGCCTGGGTGCCTCAGTCGGTTAAGCATCCAACTCTTGGTTTCAGCTCAGGTCGTGATTTCACGATTCGTGAGTTTGAGCCCCATGTCGGGTTCTGCACTGACAGCTTGGGATTCTCTGTCCCTCTCTCTCTGCCCTTCCTGGGCTGGCTCTCTCTCTCTCTCTTTCAAAATAAAATAAACTTTAAAAAGTTATATTTTCTAGTGTTAAGGCAAGGAAAAGATGAAGATATTTCTCTGGTTGACTTTAAAAAAATTTTTTTTTAATGTTTTTTAGTATTTTTGAGAGAGAGACAGAGGAGAGCAAGGAGAGGAGGGGCAGAGAGAGAGGGAGACACAGAATCCGAAGCAGGCTCCAGGCTCTGAGCCATCAGCACAGAGCCCGACGTGGGGCCCAAATCCACGAACTGTGAGATCATAACCTGAGCCGAAATTGGACACTGAACCGACTGAGCCACTCAGGTGCCCCAAAAGTTGATACATATTTATTGCAGAAAATGTTTTGACAGTGACTAACAGAATGGCAGTTTTTGTTGTCATTTTTTAAATCACCTTGTCTCATTATTGTTTCAGTGGACTTCAGTAGTGAACTGTAAATATTCATCCTAGCCTCTAGGGTGCATCGTACATTGGTAATGCGATTCTGCTCTTTGGTACTTGCCTGAAAATTCAAGGTGGCTAGTAGGAGAGGGAACCCAACCTGTCTGCTGCCTAGGTTCTGTTTCTCCTGCAGAGCCCTGCCAGGTTTATTTATTGCCAGGTTTTCCAATCCTCAAGTAGTGCTTCCAGATCCTTCAGCGAGTGGTCTGGTGAATAACCACAGCATACTAGACCGAGAAAATAAATGACACGTGTTAAAATACAAGGTCATTTTTTAATAAAGACTCTCTTATAAACTCGCCTCATTATTCCTGTGGCCACTTTGCCAGCTGTCGGGAGTTTTCTTCACCCTGCCGCTCAGGGCAGCAGTGCTTGGACAGACGTCAGGTGTGATCGCTCGATGAGGTGTGCCCCAGTGTTTGTACTTACGCATCTGCTCTTGACTCTTTCCTGGAAAAATTAATACAGTTTGGTACTTAGAAAGGTGTCCAACTTTATACATGTTTGCCTAATTATCTCCAAGGGTTTTTTTTCTTTCTATTCTTTTCTCTTCTTTTATTATACATGTTTTAAAAAAAAACAAACTTTGTTTTTTTCCCTTAGGGGATACAATCTCATTTCAGAAGTGCCCTCCTAGGCAGAAATCAGTGCAGCATCGATAGTGTGCATCCCTGGAGGTTCTCCATCACTGTGTACTGGAGTCAACAGAAGGGTGGGGTACCTTGCGGAGCTGGGGGTCACCCCTCCCCCTGAGCTGGCAGCTCTGGTGATACTGCCCGGTGGTCCTCACTGCTGTCGACCCTCACAGTGTCTCGGTCCATGGGTTCTTATCTCCCCAGAAAGGACGTTTAAGACTCAGAACGTATGGTTCTGTTTTGCCTTAGCTTCCTGTGAGCTTTATAATCAATCTGCTAACTCTTTTTTAAAGTTTTCAAACCAGGCTTTGTCATGGAATTTAATGTATTTGACATTTACATTCTCCTTGTGCTAGGCTTCAAAGGCTCTTCACAATGCATATGCAGCCCCTTTTATAATTCATAGAGTGCTTGTTATGTTTTAAATACATGGATATATTAACTTGTTGGTACACAAGCATATAAATCTCTTTTCAAACTGTGGTCAACAAATCCTGGGTGGGAACCTTTATACCCAGCTTTTGACAAACCCCCAATCCTGTGTCATCTTGTGTCCCAGCGTCTCTGTTAGTGTGGCCCAAACTGCTCAGCGTGGCAACAGAACTAGCCTGCGATCTCTGGTCTTCAAGTGGGCCGTTCGCTCTGATCCTTTTTGCACAGACAGTTCCCCCTATTGGGATGCCATTTCTTTGGCTTGTCAGGTGGGTGACTCTGTTTTTAGCCTTTTAAATTATCCTCAGGATTTTCCTCTTCTGAGAACCTTGCCCTCTTTTTCAACTGATCTCACCCTCTTTGAGGCTGTTACTATGCACATCACATTGTATTGTAATCTGTGTCTAGAAGTTTGTTTATTGTTTGAAAGACAACATAGCTAATTTATTTTTTAATTTATTAAAAAATTTTTTAAATTGTTTATTTTTGAGAGAGAGAGAAAGAGACAGTGTGAACAGTGGAGGGGCAGAGAGAGAGGGAGACACAGAATCCAAAGCAGGCTCCAGGCTCTGAGATGTCAGCCCAGAGCCCGACACAGGGCTCAAACTCACAAACCGTGAGATCATGACCTGAGCTGAAGTTGGACACTTAACTGACTGAGCCACTCAAGTGCCCCTAATTTATTTTTGTACTTCAACAAAGTAGCACACAGTGGGTGTTCAATAGTTGTTGACCAAATAGAGCTTTATTCCCATCTGTGCTGTGACAGTCACAGTCCATTAGTGTCAGTTAACCGCATATGTATCTGTCCATCTCACAAGGTGTTAACCTTGAGGTCAGAGGCCATGTCTCAATCCCCGAAACATCCCTCAGAGAGCACCTGTACTTTGCAGTGTAGGAATTGGTGCCCAATAAATAAGGTTAATAGAGTACTTGGATGATTTAGGTGAGTCAGTGTTTTGTGCTCTACGTGACAGTGGAGGTGATCAGGGACTTCATAAAATACACGTCCTTGGACTGATCTCCAGGAGTCAGATGTCATGTAGCTGTATATCTTCAGATATAGGTTGTGGCAATTTCCGACATTCAGTCAACGAAATATACCTAGACGAGAGATTCCTGTTTCAGAAGAAGATGCTGACCCTTCGTGTCTGCTGGAGCACGGACTGGTGCTAGGGCTCATGCGCACTGGGGCCTGTGGCCATCCAACTTCCGAGTAGCTAACTGTAGGGAAAAATGATGGACAGAAGACTCCTTGTCCCATAAATCTTCCCATTGAAGTCTGAGGAACGAACAACAGCTATCTAGGGTTATTGTTGTAATATACTATTTATACTGCTTTCTTCATTTCACTTGTTTGTTAAACTTTCTGTGTCAGGACGACCTACTAAATTAACTACCAACTCCTTATTTCAAGACCTGGCCCGGTATAGGTCCACCTAATCCTTACAGTCCTGTTTCTGTATGTATGTGTGTGTGTGTGTGTGTGTGTGTGTGTGTGTGTGTGTGTGTGTTTCCCCTCTGGTCTTAACAAACTACCTTTCTGTACTTAATTGACCTCGGAAGCTGTTGAGGATTTGACCCTTGTTAATGTCAGATTTGAACTTCTCTATATGAAATGCTGGTCTAGAGAAATAGCTATTTTTTAAATAAGTCATTCAAAAGAGTCTACATTCTCTAACAATCTCTGAAGTCCTCCCTACTATTAAATGTGAGCAGTCTTTGCCCCCACATTTTGGGACTGTGGTGGTGATCGAAGAAAATCTTCACATCTGGATTATGCTTAACTCACTAATGTAAAAAATTAGTTCTGAGTTCTTATCATGTCTTCATTTCTGCATGAATATGTAGAATTGAGGGCTGAGGTCATGAAAGCAGCATGTGGCATGACCTCTGCTTTCAGGGAGTTAAAATTTTAAGGACACACGAGGTTCAAATAGAGACAAAATGACTGAAGGCTACAGGACTTTCTGTAAGCCAGTAAGTGCTGAGCTGTTTTGTTGACCATGCAGATCTTTGGCATATCATATCAGAGGTGATCAAGGCCAAGGTGGTCTTACACAACACTTGAGGTTTGATATAGTTGAATTGAGCTTTGAGCTGTGTCTTGGAGAATGGGGAAGTCTAATCAGTCACAATGGGGAGACAGAGGTGGATGAAGACATGGAAATGACAGGACTTGCCATATACCTGGTGTGGGTGACCTTGAAGATATCCACTGACCTGCTTATCCTGAGAGAGAAAGACAGCTTTGGTGTTCCATAAAATAGAACTACTATCCATGTAGAACTGTACCTCCTCCATTTCTTTTTTCTTTCTTTCTTTTTTGGAAAATGGGGAGCAGTCAATTTATTTTAACATACAATACATGTTAGGGGAAAATTTGATATGATTCACTAATTGAAAATAGTACATTTAATTTAATAAATCCTTTCTTCTTCGTGGACCATACAAAATTATGAAATGGCTCAAATAATTCCCACCAGGGTTTCTAACAGTATATATTACCGTGAAATAGTTCCTGCATAGAAAGGGATTGGAAACATTCTAGTCCAACCTCCTCATTCTGTTTTATTTCAATCTTTAAGTTTTGGATATGATCCTTAGGTAACCTGGCACACATAGGCAATAAACATAATGGCCAACATTTTTTGAGGGTATATTAAGTGCCAGCCTGGCATGGACCTCCTTATCTTCTCTCCAAATCCTGGGATCTAGAAACACAACCTATTGGCTTCTAAAATGTCAAATTGTGTTCAGTTTATTTCTTTGGAACATACACACAGAAAGTCTCATGGTAACTTACAGAGGATCACATGACTAAAAACAAGGACCTTTTAAAAATGAATGAGAAGGTGGGCAGTGAGAGTGGTCAGGAACACACATGCCCTTACCTAAGTGTCAATGGAATGCTCCATTTTCTGCTGAGTCAGCAACCAAGCCTGTGTCTGTAGGTCAGTGAGGTCTGTTTGAAGGGGTGTTCTCGTAGCTGATTGATTGTTTGCTTGGCTAAGGATGTTGCCTCTTCCTGAGCCATGCTGGTATCTGTGATAGGCTGGATGTCACTGAGAATTAGATGAAACTCTTTGCTGATAAGACTTTATTGATACAATCAACAAAGACCATAATTAAAAAAAGATAATATTGTTTCTGATAGATGGTTTATATTATTCATCCTTTTTCATGTATTTGTGTGAAAATGTGTTATCGTTACATTGTAATATCATATTCATTCTTTTCAAAGGATAGCATACTATATTTGGTTGTGGTATAAGTATTACTCATAATGGAAAACTTTTTCTTCACAACTACCGGAGAATGTCATGTAGCCTCGGGGGATTGGGGTAGTAAGTGTTGGTTCTGAATTAGGATGACTTAGTTGCTTACGTCTTATTAATTCACATCTCAAGAAAAGTTTACCAATTAAATAAGTACAGTTTTGGTACTCTAAGTGACTTACTTTTCCTTCTTGAGTAAGGATCTTTGTTCTAAATTAAACGATGAGTAAATTTGGGTAGCAGCATGTCCATTTAGTGATTTCCCTTTTTCCCATGCTCCTCAGTCTCCATTTATTCTTTAAAAAAAATTTTTTTAGTGTTTATTTTTTGAGAGAGAGAGAGATAGATTGTGAGCGGGGGAGGGGCAGAGAGAGAGAGAGACACAGAATCTGAAGCAGGCTCCAGGCTCCGAGCTGTCAGCACAGGGTCTGACATGGGGCTCGAACCCACAAGCCATGAGATCATGACCTGAGCCGAAGTCAACCGCCCAACCGACTGAGCTACCCAAGTGCCCCTCATTTATTCTTAAGCAATCCCGAAGAGCAGAAAAATGTGGCAGAATCATGTCGTCATTCCTATATGATGTGCTGTCTTTCTAAGGGAAAGGGATCTATTTTTTAAAATACTTATAATGCTGAAATAGGATTGGTTTCCTAATAAGAATAAGGCAAACCATATTGGCATGCCAATGAAGATAGGGTAGCTTTATTGTCAGCTAGATTACTGGCTACAAACGAGCACTGGTACTTTGCTGCTGGTGATGGTTAGTATACAGTTGTGGCATCAAAGAAGCAACAGAAACTCTGGAGGGATGCCTGGATTCCTGTTAGCACAGTCTTCCTCCATTAGATTGTTTGGCTCATTGTAGCCTTCACATACATGTTTATTTTATTACCGTGGTTCATGCTGTTTCATATGATTGCCTTATTATAACCCAAGTGACTTGTCTGTCCTTTGTTAACTGAAGCAGTGATTTAAATGGCTTTTAAAAAGTAAGGCAAGCAGCATAAGAGAAAGTTTAGTCAAAAGTACTGTGCATGCTGTTTTCATGATTGTTGTACCTGCTCAGAGCAGATGCCTTCCAGAGCAGTGTTCCACTTAAGGAAACTTTCTTGGCAGAAACCTTAAAGTCGATGCACAAAGATCCATGGCTGTCTGAGATTAAAAGCCCGCATGCATTTTTAGTATAACATCCATAAATGTTTATCCTGTTTGAAAGGGTAGATAGAATGTTGGTACTTACTTGATGGCAGCCAGAAATACCAGATTTTCTAGACAGGGCCCCCTCTAAAACCTGAAGATAAAAAATCACATTCCCACTGTGCGTGTCTGAGGTAATGACCTAAAGGATCCTTTGAGTTCAGTCATACAATTTCAAGAAGATTCGTCTTTATGGAATGTCATGGTTTTCTTTCCCTATGTTTAAAACTTCGGATTGTCCACCTGATTTTGGAATGCATGGACATTCTTTCCTTGCCTCTGAGCTCCGGGTTTTATTTGGGGCCTTCAGAGCTCTGTGAGGAGTGCTGGGCTCAATGCTGGAGAAAGGTCACCGTGCTATTTTTGCCCGTACCTTTTGCTTTCCATGCCCTGTGCCCTGGAAAATCCATTTTTCTTATCCTCCAGGCTTTATTCCTTGTGAAGAGTGAATAAAGCCGCGGGGAAATCTCCCCCATTTCTACTTAACAATAATTTTACAGTTTATGAATTGATGATACTGGTGGCTGATTAAAAACACCCACGTCAAGGAGGCTAAGAACTGTCAGAGGCTCACATTTCAGAAGATCATAGTTCAGCTTTTTAATTTTATATACATGGAAAACATTTACAAGGCAAGTCAGCCCACTGGTTTGTTACTTTGAAAACGGTTTGTTTTTCAGAGTTTTCTCCAGATGGCAATTCCAATCATTTGGGGGGATATTAACATGGAAAAATGTGCTTGCGTAGCTGGTTATGGGAGAAGGCTGTAACTTGCTCTTCAATTTCTCTTCAGTGATGAAATATGTGAAAATTGTTGAGAACTATGGCTTTTAACTGGCGGGAAAATCCCATGTATCCCATGTTATCAAGGGAAATATACATATATTTTAATACCAACTTAAGAAAATTTAAATGTGAAAATTAATTTAAAAGTATTGGACCATGTACAGTATGATTGTACATGCTTTCTTTATCTGGATGCTTTTCTGTTGGCATTTTTTAGAATCATTAAAAATACCTCTGAGTGATTGAATCCATTCTCTGTAATCCAGTAAAGAAACCCATTATGCCTGTAATATATTTTTGAGCAAATGTAATAGTTTATCACTTCAGGCAGCAAAGTGAACTTGGCTTCTCATCTTTGTAGAGTATCTTTCAGATCATGTTACCAAGATGCTGAGTTTCCCTTATGTTTTTTCTCTTTCATTGCCTCCCTCTGATGTGGCTGCTGTGTTGACAACCCTTTCTACTTCTGCCGCTGAAATTGTTTGTTTCCATCATTAAGGAAACCTCCCAAGGTAAGCACTGAAATGGAGTTTGGCACTCTTACTAAGTGTGCAAATATCCAGGACTTCATCCATCGCAGTAACCCATATGGAATACCTCTCCCATTGAGAAGAAAAATCGGCATTCTCATTAAAACTTAAACCATGAAAAAACAATTAATGTCGGTAATGCTATAAAATTAGGATGCTCTGCATTTACAAAGCACTTTCATACGTTATTTCATTCTTGGAAGTAATGCTCTGATCCTCAGAGCAAACCCGTCAGCTTACCATTTCTGTTTTATCAATGACAATATGAGGCTCAGAGACGAAACCGTGTCTTAGTTCACACACTGAGTAAGCGAAGAAGCTGGGACCATGGAGAATCCCCACCTAGAAAACGGAAGGACAAAACTGGTAATCATAGAATGATTATTGACAGGACAGATGATCTTTTCTATGTCCTATCAAGAGGAGTTGATAGCATCAGGAAAATTCTCCAGACTTTCAGATAGCATTAAGCCACCAACTCTGGGTTCTCCATTGGAGTTTCTTGTGCCTCACAAAGCCCAGGACTGGCATTGATCTCCTTGCTCTGGCCAGCCTTCAGTGGTGTGGCATGTTTACCAGTGAGCGACCCACAAGTTAGAGAATAGGTGGGGAAAAAAAGAATATGAGAAGGACGGGATCTGAATGATCAACTCCTGAATAATTGAAGACTGATCTTGTTACTGGTGAGTATTTTATTGGGTGTCAAGGGACACTTAGCACCAAAAGGAAGGAGAAATTCAACGAGTCCCTCACCAATAAGGCTGGTTATAGCTTTGGTTTCTGAGATGGAATCAAGACAGGCTACACACCCAACACACATTATATGGTCAGAATCTAAGACATGCTGGGGAGGGCAAGGAATCCAGAATAGATTTGGCATACTTGCCTCTAAGTCTATGAAGGAAAGTCTAACTTGGCTTTTAAAGTAATGGAAACTCAGCAAAATGCTAGATATTACTCTTTATGTTTATTGAAGGAGATATAGGAATTATCTTTGGCTCTTAGGAGTTTCAACTCTGGCAAAGGTATATATCTAAAAAATAATATGAGATCTTTTAAGAAAGAAGAAATATATGATGTTATAGGAAGGTAAGCACTGGCATCTGGCCAGATCTGGGGAATTAGAAGGTTCTCCCTGAGCAATTATTGAGGTAGACATAGTCCCTAAAAGCTGCAGTCAAAGAAGTGTCTCTGCTACTCAGAAAGAGGTGAGTGACCTTAAGCAGCTCCTCCTTCCCTTGCTCTTTGGTCCCAGAGGTTTCAGAACAGACCGCCATCCTTGTGATACATTTCATTCTTTCCCCACAGGAAAAGGCAATGAAATCCTGAGCAGTTCTACACATGGCTCCTTACTGAAGGAGAAGCACTAAAACTAAAAAGAAGCACAAAAACACATTTTTTAAAAATCACTAATTTCTTTATACCTAAAAATTTTCTAGGTTACTTTCTATTCAGTGTATAGAGCTTAGTGGTTTTCCTAGTTGTTCTATTGATGGTTCCTAAGAAGTATCATGAAATTTTCAAAATAAAATCAATATCAAATCACCACACTGAAATGTATACATATATATATATATATACACATAGATATGCCATAAGACACATCTGAGAATTATAAAGATCATCTTGAAATCAAATAAGTGATACAATAGAGTCATGTTTTTTAAAAAGACATTAAAATAAATAAGGTCTTTTCTTGCAGAAACTGAAATATTGAAAGCAAATTGGAATGGGAAGGGTCTTTTAATGATGATTATATAAACATGAAATTTTATTGATTTAAAGCAGTGAGATATTTGACATGCTGAATTAGCAAAATCTTAAAAGACTGGTTGGTTCAATTTAACAAATAATTGTTCTGGGCAGGGCACAAAATGCTTCATGCTTCATGAATGAGACCTGATCTAACGGGGGTGGGGTAACTTGCACAATTTAGTATAATTGAATTAAAGGCCACAAGAGGCAAAATGGGATGAAGGGTCCCATTCTGACTTCTGCATATCTGAGGATAGCTAGGACTGGACCTAATATTAAAAACCTGTGCTTGAAGACACTGGAGAAATACCAAGTTAGTGAAGAATTACCAAACCAAGATCCAAGAGAAGGTGGAAATTTAGAGAAGTGAACCTGATGTTTGGGTGTATGCCATTCAGATAGAGCAGTTTAAAGGCACAGTAGTGTTTCTGACAGCCTTGTGGGGTCTGGGGAGCCTAGGAGGAGAACAGTGTTAGAACTCAGAGTTTGCCAGAGGTGGAGTCCTTGATAAAAACTCTTTATATTTGGATTGGAGATTGGATTAAGACCCAGCCTTGGCTGGGATATAAAGATGAAATAGAAATAAACCAGTCTTCACATGGATTCCTGTGTGGTTACGAGTTCTTTGCGTGCTCCAGGAAATCTCAAGCACTAAGATTGGGTCAAAGCGATCCTAGAATGGAGTTTCTTATAGGCACCTGGCAGAAGCAGATGTAATCTCAAATCTCTAAAGATTCCACAGACCATTTTAAAAATAGAGCGTCTGCACACAATCAAAGACAAAGAGGTGCGTTACAAGATAAGCCAACACGAATAGGAAATAGTAGAAATAGACCCACAGATGCTTCAGATGTTCAAATTGTTAAGCATGAACTTTAAAATAACTATGCTTATTATATTTAAAGAGGTAAAAGATAAGATTTTAAAATGTTGGAGAGAGTTAGAAACCATAAAAAGTGACAAAACAGATTTGGAAAATAATCCAATAGAAATGCTCACCCTGACAAATCCAAAATCAAAATTAAGAGCTTAGTGTTAGGGTTTAGCTGTAGACTCAATCCAGCGAAGAGAGAATTAAATAACTAAAAGATAGGTTAGTAGAAAATACCAAGAATGAAATATGAAAGATATATGGTGCTGGGACAACTGGACTGAACATGCAAAGAAATGAATTTAGATACAGAGTTTATATGCTTCGTATAAAATGGATCATAGACCTAAATATAAAATGAAAAACTTTAAAACTTATAGAAGATAACGTAGAAGAAATGTAAGAGATCTTGGGGTTGCTGATGACCTTTTAGGTACAACACCAAAAGTGTGACCCGTAAAATTAAACTGATTAGTGAGACTTCATTAAAAGTACACACTTCTGTAACAGCACTCTGAAGAGAAGGAAAAGAAAGCCACAGACTTGGAGAAATATTTGCAAAACACATCTGCTAAAGGACTCTTACCAAAAATATACAAAAAAAAAAAAAAAAACTCTTAAAATTCAACAGTAAGAAAATGAACTACCCAAGTAAAAGAAGGCAAAAGACCTGAACAGCACCTCACCAAAGAAGATATACCGATGGCAAACAGGGACATGAAAAATGCTTCACATCATATGTCATTAGGGAATTGAACATTGCAACAACAATAAAACGCCACTGCATACCTATTAGAATGACTAAAATCCAGAGATCTGACAATACCAAAGCTGATGAGGAGGTAGAGCCCTAGGAACTTCATTGCTGGTGAGAATGAAAAGTGGTAAAGCCACTTTGGAAGACAGTGTGGAAGTTTCTTACAATGCTAAACATATTCTTATCATGTAGCTATGTAATCCTGCTTCTAGGGATTGAGCTGAAAATTTTTGTCCATACAAAAATTACACATGAATGTTTACAGCAGCTTCATTTAGAATTGCCAAAAACTGGAAGCAACCAAGATGTTCTTCAGTAAGTAAATGGATCAACACACCGTGGTATATCTATACAGTGCAATACTGTATGAATTATCAAGACAATGGGAAAACATGAAGGAACCTTAACTGCATACTGCTAAGTGAAAGAAGCCAATCTGAAAAGGCCACATACTGTAGGAGTCCAACTACATGACATTCTGGAAAAGGCAAAACTACAGACATTACAAAAATGTGTGGTGTACCTGAGACAGTACCCATAGCACATGGCAGCTACAGAGTGACTGTTGACTGAATGAGGAAGGGAAAGAAAGAAAGATCTACTGGAGCAAAAGGACACTCACCAGTTGAGCAGAAAAAAGGTTTGAGTCCAGCTACATTTTTACTCTTCTTCACTTATGGACAGAGCACTTTGCTGGAGACTAAGCCAGAGAGCACTGTCTGCCCTGATTCCATTATCAAGAAGATCTAAATGCCTTGCTGCTCTATCATCAGGATGCTTCTTTCTTACTTGACCTCAAAGTGTGCATTAGATCTTGCAAAGCTCACCAGCAACATGGATTCTCTTGTCATTAATTTGTGTTTTAAGGAGTGTTTGTTTTCTGTGTGTTGTCTGTTTCGGGCAGTTGTTGAAATTTTGTCTAATGATGTGATGATGGTGAATAATGATAATCACCCACTGGCAACATGCACTGCTTCTATTATGTGTAAGGATTTTGTGCATTTTACTAAGAAATGTTTGACGGTTGTAGTGCTGATTAGGAGAAGGCAGAGGCTGCCATTTTGAATATTTGGTTGAGTTAGCACTATTCCTACCCAACTGTTATTACGGAAAGTTCTTGTATACTTTATACTCTCAGAATGCTATTTTCATTGTCACTATTAATAGTAGATATCTTTAAGTCAGTGCTTATAATATGCCAGATTCACTTAAAATCCAAATTAAAATTCAATGAAAACTTGGTTACCTTCAAAGAGAAAACAAAAAATAAGTGGTTGTCAGGGGAGCAGGAGGAGAAAAAGGATGAATAGGCGAGGCACGGGCTTTTAGGACAGTGAAACAATTTTGTATAATACAATAATGGTGGATATATGACATTATGCTTTTATCAAAACTCATAGAACCCAAATGTAAACTCTGGAGGTTACTTACAAATAATGTATCAATATTGGTTCCTCAATGACAACAAGTGTAACACACTAACCCAGTTATTAATAGGTGAAATCAGTGGGAGTTTACCCAGGCAGAGGAAGTATATGAGAACTCTGCACCATCTGCTCAGTTTTTTGTACTCCTAAAACTGCTTTAAAAAAATAGTCTAGGATGCATGGGTGGCTCGGTTGGTCATCAGACTTCAGCTCAAGGCATGATCTCATGGTTCGTGGGTTCAAGCCCTGCATCAGGCCCTGTACTGACAGTGCAGAGCCTGCTTGGGATTCTCTCTCTCCCCCACGCTCCCGCCTCTCTGCCACTTGCACTCTTTCTTTAAAAATAAATAATGAAGTTTAAAATTTTTTTAATAGTCGACTATTATGAAAAAATAAATGTAATCACCATATCAATAGAATAAAAAAGAAATGATGATATCATCATCTCTGTAGATGCAGAAAAAGAGCATTTGACAAAATTCAACACTTATTTACAAACTTGAAGCAAGCTGGAGGGACACAGAATCCTCCTTAATGTGGTAAATGGCACCCATTAAAAATATACAGCTGTCATCATACTTAGTGGTGAAAGAGTCACCACTTTCCACCTAACATAGAGAATAAGGTGAGGATATTGCTTTAGTTACTTCCATTTAGCATTGCCTGGAGGTCCTAGCCAGTGTAATAAGGCAAGAAAAAGAAATAAAAGATTCTCAGATTGGAAAGGAGGAAGCAAAAACATCTTTATAAGCAGTACGGTCCCATACTTGGAAAACATTAAGAAACCTCCAAACCAGCTCCTAGAACATGAAAATTGCAAGATGGCAGGAAAAAGGTCAAGATACAAACTCTGTTTTTCTATTCTAGCAATGAACAATTAGAAAATAAAACTTAACAAAAAATCCAATAATTTACAGTAGTGTCAAAAATATTAAATACTTAGGTATATACTTAATGAAAAATGCACAAGACCTTTTTATTAAAACCCCACATATATTTGATCATTTGGTTATAGATGGACGTGCCAAGACATGGAGAAAAGAGTATGAGCTGTGCTCAGATAATGATAAGGCACAGAGTCGGCCCAACAGTGCGTGAAGGGGAGGGAGTCTTGGATGACACATCTTGGAAGGCCTTGATGCCAGGGTTGGCCCTTGATGCCTTTCAGGGTCTCTGTTTTGAACAAAGCACTGGCATAGTTGAGGCCCTGTTTCAGTAGGTTAATGTGAAAGCAGAGCATAGAATAAACTGGGTTTGGTAGGGGGCGGGGGTGGGGTGTGGCTGGACACGGTATGGCATTCAATAAAATGTGCCAGAAAAGAGGGGATAAGGGTCTGCACTGAAGCAGTGCCAGGACACTTGAGAAGCAGAAGGCGAAAATTACCAAGACGTTGTAGAAATAGAGCTTCCAGGACTTGGATGCTGAAAGCATGTAGGAGACAATATAACAGAGTCATAGAGGACTATGGAATTTGAAACAGAATGACTGACAATCCAGCAGGAACACCAGAAGAAAGAGCTGGTTTGGTGCCAGGAGAAATTGGTGGGTTCAGTTTTAGAGTGGGTTGAGTTGGGAATGACGGCAGAGCATCTGATGTCGATGGCTCGCAAGTTGTGCAAGGTTTGCAGTCTCTGCCCTGCAAAGATCAGGTAAGTTCTTGTGTGGAGGAGATAGGAGGTGGAAGGAAGGAGTATCTCTCAAGTTAGCAAGGAAGAGAGGATTCAGAGGAAGAGAAGACAAGAGAGATTAGAGGCTGGCACCTTGGACCTCACCTTGCTCTGGTGATGGGGAGAGGAGGAAGAACCAGGAAATATTAAGAAGGGAGGCCAGACACTCACCTGTGGCCCTGCTACTGGTGGTGGCGTTTAGGATACCTAGATTCTTGTTCTTCCGAATTAGGTTTCTTTTGTCTTTAAAAGTTATTTTTCTAGGGGCGCCTGGGTGCCTCAGTCGGTTAAGCATCCAACTCTTGGTTTCAGCTCAGGTCGTGATTTCACGATTCATGAGTTTGAGCCCCATGTCGGGTTCTGCACTGACAGCTTGGGATTCTCTGTCCCTCTCTCTCTGCCCTTCCTGGGCTGGCTCTCTCTCTCTCTCTCTTTCAAAATAAAATAAACTTATAAAAGTTATATTTTCTAGTGTTAAGGCAAGGAAAAGATGAAGATATTTCTCTGGTTGACTTTAAAAAAATTTTTTTTAATGTTTTTTAGTATTTTTGAGAGAGAGACAGAGACAGAGAGCAAGGAGAGGAGGGGCAGAGAGAGAGGGAGACACAGAATCTGAAGCAGGCTCCAGGCTCTGAGCCATCAGCACAGAGCCCGATGCGGGGCTCAAACCCACAGACCGCGAGATCATGACCTGACTGAAGTTGGCCGCCCAACCAACTGAGCCACCCAGGCGCCCCTGGTTGACTTTTAAAAAGTTAGATCAAAAAAATTTTTTTATATATAGCATGTGACTATAGCATGTTAGGATGGTAAGGGAAATTATAGTTGTATAAATTGTCTTCTGCTATGCATTTGCATTTTTCTCTTTGGCGAGTGTTACATTTTGTAAGCGTGTACTCCTGAACAGAGAGACATTTATTTCAGCATAGTCCAGAGCACATACCTCTTAATCTTTTCACCAGTAGCAATGTTTATAGGAGTGTGTCCTGTTTCCCTTAAAAAGAAAAGTAACTTTTAGACAAACACGACACACTTGCTGTATGCCTCCTCCTTAGTTAAAACAAAACAAAAAACCAAGTGGCTCTGTCTCATAATTTTCAGGGTTGAGGTAGGAGTGTATTTCCTTATCAGTATGACTAGTTTTGAGTCTAAGGGTTTTGTTTTAGGGGTATTAATTGCTTGTTCATTCAGCCACCCTCTCGTACACTTTGGATGTGGGCAGGAGGTGGGACAGAGGGAGGGAAGACCCGTGTGCGTGGAGAATCACTGTCTAATTATGCCTCGACGCACGCTCTGTTGCGAGAGAACAGGAAAATGTCCTCAGAAAGGAAGTGGTTCAGGTTCCCACGTTGGCCCTCAGAAGGTCTGGCACATTCTGGGAACCTCACTTCCCAGACTTCGTCATATCTGGCACAAGTGTCCTTGAGGAGCTACATTGAAGCACAGGTGAATTCTGCCTCCTTTTCATGTTTCTCCTCTCTGTCAGTGTTTACTGAACACCTTCCCTGTGCCACATGAGCGCTGTGGGGCTGGAGGAGGCTTCTGAACTCAGACCATTCAGACCCTCTTCTTCAAAGAGGAGATGGATGCTAGGGAATGGATTCGGCCCAAACCATCCAGGGATGGAGCTTGGCTCCAGTCCTAGGCTTTCTGATCTTCTGTACTTTCTGTTAGAACACGTGGTTAGTGGAAAGCAGGCCTTCTATTTCTTGGGTTTTATGGACCAAAGACAGCGGGAAGCAGTAGGAAGGAAGAGTTTGGGGAGCTGTAAATCTGCAAGATCACTTCCTTTAGGCTCATCTCCTTTTTAACTCAGTTTGCTTTTTTTCCCCCCTGAAACTCTTGATCATTTATATTTAATACCTCTTAAGTTACTGTATGATTTATTTGGATCAATTTGGTGTTGTTAAACTCACTTTATTTTATTTATTTTTTATATTTTTTAATTTATTTTTGAGAGAGAGAGAGACTGAGTGCTAGTGGGAAAGGGCAGAGAGAGAGAGGGAGACACAGAATCCAAAACAGGCTCCAGGCTCTGAGCTGTCAGCAAAGAGCCTGATGCAGGGCTCGAACTTGTGAACCACGAGATCATGACCTCAAAGTCGGATGCTCACCCGACTGAGCCACCCAGGTGCCCCAATTAAACTCACTTTAAATCCTTCTTTTTTTTTTTAATTTTAATCTTCAAGTGTGTTTAGGAACAAGTGTGCTTAGGAACTTCAAGCTGTTTGATCCCTCTTATATTTCCGTAAGTTTGTTGGCAAAGTCGTGAGCGGACAAAAATGATGTTATATCACAGGCAGTGTCCATTACAGTCATATCAACATACCGGGAGCCGGACTTTGCAAAAACTGCTCAGAAACAAGGAGGAGACTGTCTTCCCAGGCACAGCTTTTACAACCTCAAGTGTGGTTTAATTGCTTTCACAGTTTGTGACCTGCCATCATTTTCTGTTGCCTCGACCCCTTCACTTTGTGCATTTTTTTTAAATGTTTATTTGTTTTTGAGAGACAGAGCATCAGTTGGAGAATCCAAAGCAGACTCCAGGCTCTGAGCTGTCAGCATACAGCCCAACACGGAGCTCAAACTCACAAACCGTGAGATCATGACCTGAGCTGAAGTCTGATGCTTTACTGACCGAGCCCCCCAGGCGCCCCATGCATTTCTTGAAAGCTAAGTGTTGGTCTCTGACAAGAGGAGTTCTAGACCGACGCTGTGCAGACTAGCAACCATGTAGCCACATGTGGCTTTCCAGCATGTGCTATGTGGGTGGGCAGGACCGAGGTGTGTTGCAAATACAAAATGCACGAAAGACTTAGTATGAGAAAAATATATATAAGGCGAATATTTGGGATATATTAGGTTAAATAAAAAAATATTAACATTTGTTTTTATCTATTTTATTTTAATTTTTTAGCATGTATTTATTTTTGAGAGACAGAGAGAGACAGAGTGTGAGTGGAGGAGGGACAGAGAGAGAGAAAGAGAGAGAGAGAGAGACGGAATCGGAAGCAGTCTCCAGGCTCTGAGCTGTCAGTGCAGAGCCCGACACGGGGCTCGAACTCACGAGTGTGAGATCATGACCTGAGCTGAAGTCAGACGCTTAACCAACTGAGCCACCCAGGCACCCCTGTCTTTATTTTTTAATGTGTGTGTGAAGACATTTTCAACTACATACATGGTTCACATTATATCTCTATTGGGCGGCACTGTTTGTGGCCAAACACATGACTGAGGACGGGGCATCTGTTCAGCGTCCATCCTGCAGCACCGCCACAGCCATCCCTTACATTTCCGCCTTTATATCTGGGTCCACAGGTGTTTCAGCTGCATGAGCTCTGTGGCAGCATAGCCTCCCTGCTCTGTGTTTTTCCTGGGAATCATGTTTTTCTTACCCATTCAAAAATCATTTATTAGAAAAGTGTTAATTGAGAACATTATGAAAAGTCTTGCATGAGGAGGTTGTGGCATTCAAGAGGCGATTAAACGTGTGACCCCTGCCCTCTAGAAATCCTAACGTAGAAAGGAAGTTTAAATCTATCAGTCCTGTAGGTAACACAAAAGAGATTATAATAAACATCATTGGCTATTTCAGTGTTTTATATCTTCAGAGGAAGAAAGGCTATGGGTGTGGTTTCAAAAGGCAGAAGTACAGGATAGGATCCAAGATGTATTTGAGGAATAGCAACAAAGTAATGGCTGTTAAAAGAAAACTGTTGCTCTAGTCACAACACTGATCCAAATGTGTGGAATTTCCACAATAGGTGATTCTCTAATTCTCTTTGGACACCAACAGGATATCCTACAAGTTAATTCAGCTTTGACCCTAACTGCCCAGAGTCAGCCCAGACTGCACAGGTTAAGGTTGGGGGGTGGGGGGAGCTCAGTCTCAGAAGACTACCCTCCCTTCAGGCCCTAGAGTCACAAGTAGCGGGCCCTCAGGTTACCCTTACTCCCATCTGACTTTGCTACAATCAGAGCCTCCTAAGACACCCTCCTCGGGTTCAGTAATTTGCTAGAATGGCTTACAAAACCCAGGGGAACGTTTACCTAGGTTTACTGGTTTATCATAAAGGGTAAGGTTGAACAGCCAGATAAAGAGGTATGCAGGGTAAGGTCTGGAAGTGTCCCAAGCACAGGAGTTGGAATGTGTCGCCTTGTGGCACATGGATGCATTCACCAAACCTGAAAGCTCTCTGAATCTTGTTATTTAGGAGTTTTAATGGAGGTTTCATCTCACAGGCACGGTCAGTTCTTAACTAATCTCCAGTTCATCTCCCTTTCCCAAGAACTGGGGGGTGGAGGGCTATGGGGCTGACAGTTCCAAGCTTCTAATCAAGCCTTGGTCTTTCTGGCAGCTAACCCCCATCATGAAGCTATCCCAGAGACCACCGTGAGTTGCCTCACTTAGAACAACCGACGCTTCTATCGCTAAGGGAATTCCAAGGGATTTAGAAACTCTGTGTCGAGAGTAAAAGTCCTTGTATCACTCACAGAATTCCAAGGGACTTAGGAGCTCTGTGTCAGGAACTAGGGAGGAAAACCAAAAATATATTTATCACCATATCACAAGTGCCTTGGGAAGATGCAAACTTGACTTAGATTGTAGAGTACAAGGAAAAGAAGTTGCATATTAAAAACTAGGAAAGTAGGTAACTCATAGAGGGTTTGGGAGTCTGTGTCATTCCAGTAGGCTCTGCAGAATCATTTAGGATTTTTGTATAAAAAAGTTATATGGGGGCGCCTGGATGGCTTGGTCGGGTAAGTGTCTGACTTCCACTCAGGTCATGATCTCACGGTTCATGAGTTCGAGCCCCGCCTTGGGCTCTGTGCTGACAGCTTAGAGCCTGGAGCCTGCTTTAGATCCTCTGTCTCCCTTTCTGTTTTACCCACTTGCATGCACACACACTCTCTCTCTCTCAAAAAAAAATTTTTTTTTAAAGTTACATGGATGGGGTGCCTGGGTGGCTCATCTGACTCTTGATTTTGGCTCAGGTCATGATCTCATGGTTGTGAGATCAAGTCCCAAGTTGGGCTCTGTGCTGGGTGTGGAACCTGCTTAGATTCTCTCCCCCCTCTGTATTTCCCCAACTTGCCTGAGGGTTCTCTCACTCTCTCTCTCTCTCTCTCTGTCTCTCTGTCTTTCTCATAAAAAAATATTATCAGAGAAATAAATGCAAATCAAAACCACAATGAGATGTCACCTCTTACCTTTCACAATGGCTAAAATCTTTTGATAATAGAAAAACAAAAAAGTGTTGGCAAGGATGTGGAGACAAAGGAACCTTCTAGCACTGTTGGTGGGAATGCAAACTGGTATAGCCACTCTAGAAAACAAAGTGTGGAGGTTCCTCAAAAAACTAGAGCTACCATATGATCCAGTGATTCAACTACTGGATATTTACCCAAAGAATAAAAAAAATATGTTAATTCAAAGGGATATATGCACCCTATATTTACTGCAGTATTATTTACAATGGCCAAATTATGGAAGCAGTCCAAGTGTCCATCTATAGATGAATGCATAAAGAAGATATGGTATGTATGTGTGTGTATCTATCTATCTATCTATAGATAATGGAATATTACTCAGCCATAAAAACGAAATCTTGCCATTTGCAATGACATGGATGGAGCTAGAGAGTATTATGCTAAGTGAAATAAGTCAGTTAGAGAAAGACAAATACCATATGATTTCAGTCATATGTGGAATTTAAGAAACAAATGAAAAAAACAGAGACAAACCCAAAACCAGACTTGACTGTAGAGAACAAATTGATGGTCACCAGAGGGAAGGGGGGGGGGGGGGATGGGTGAAAAAGGTGAAGGCAATTAAGAGTACACTTAACTGTGATGAGCACTGAGTGATGTGTGGAATTGTCAAATCACTATATTGTGCACTTAATACTAATATAACACTATATTAACTGCACTAGAATTTAAAAAAAAAAAGCTTTTTAAAAGTGACATGATCAGAACATGCACGAAGTTAATCTGGCTGCAGGATGTGGGATAAATTGAGTGGAAGACATCCGGTGAGAGCAATCTAGATTCACTTTATAATAACCACTTTGTGTGTCTGTCAGCTAATGCTGTGTGATGCGGCAGTGCCTCTCCAGTCACTACTCAGTGGCTTGAGACACCCAAGGTTTATTTCTCAGATGTTCTGTGTCAGCTGAGGTCAGCTGTGACTGCACCATGTGGCTTCGGTCTGGGCCCCAGTCTAAAGAAACGGCCCCCATCTAGGATGTGCTATTGCTGTGGCAGAGAGAAAAAGAGAAGAAGCAGGCAGTGGCCTCCTACCTGGCTCTGAACTAGCAGCGTCTCTCTGTCCACATTTAATTGGCTGAAGCAACTCACGTGGCCAAGCCTGATGTCAGGCGGTCAGGAATTATATTCATCCTGCCAGAGCACTGCTGTCACGTGGGAACAGGCAGGGACGTGTAATCCCCTTCCAGAGAGGACAGTGACTAATCTGGAACAGTAATACAATCCACTACACTTTGTCATCCTAAGTCACATTTGTAAAAAAAAAAATTCCCAAGAAACAAAATCCTCAGAAACATGGTGCTGTGTGTTTCTGTATTGAAATTTCTGCAGGCTCTCTGCCTCTCTCCTCTTCCCTTCTCTCTGGCTTTGTTTAGAGCCAGATGTCCCCACTGTAACCGTGTGCCCCTCTAGATGCCTAGAGATCCAGCTGAACGGGTACCAGTTTCATGGACTACGGGCCCCATCTCTCTTGCTTCTTGGCATTGATCCATCTCTAAAACCTACTGGAGCAGGCAGGCTCTCAGGAACCTCTCCTCCCTCGCCCTGCCTCTGCCAACCTTCCCAGTTTGATATGACTGCCCTGTAAATGTCTACAATCCTTGGAGTACCTTGTGTTTTCCATCTCTGCCGACCCAGGGCCTCTGAGTCCACCCAGCTGCTGCTTCTCTGTCCTAGACCACCTGGCCTGGTCCAGCAGCGTGGTCGGCAAAGGAGACGAGGTACTGGTCTGGTCTAAACCAGACCCAGAGATTGCTCATGGCAGGTGGCGTCTTGGTGACCCAAATTCAATCTGGGTTTTGTTTGTTTGTTTTGAGATAGACAAAGACAGCATGGGCAGGGGAAGGGTAGAGAGAGGGAATCTCAAGCAGGCTCCACACCGCAAGCACAGAGCCCGATGTGGGGCTTGAACTCCCGAAACCATGAGATCATGACCTGAACTGAAACCGAGAGTTGGACGCTTAACCGACTGAGCTACCCAGGCACCCCTCAATCTGGGTTTTATTTGATTTTTTTTTCATTTTTAATGAGCAACAGCCATCATTTATTAGACACCATGCAGTACATACACAGACATTTGCAGCTTATGTTTGGGGCTCTTTTTGTTGATGAAGAAATACTCTTGTGTTTGAAAACACCCAAATCACCTTGTGAATATGCTATTGGTGAAGTTATCCAAGTGGCTAGTTTTTTTATTTTTTGGGGGGGGGGGTGTGGTGAAGCAATCAGAGCAGAAGAAGGAAGAAACCAGATTGTACATCTGTGACACTCTCACCTCCATCCCTCACAACCAGTGACGCGGATTTTAGAACTGAATGATAGAGGGATAAAACATGAAAAGAATGGAGTATCAGAACGAGTTGGAATTCAGTTAGTACTGCATTGCTCACGCACCACTAATGTGTACGTTTGTGGTGTAAGATGGGAAGATCTCCGCCCTGTTACAGTATTGGTCTGGGACTTGGGAGACCTCGTTCCTGCTTCCAAATTTATTGAAACTCTGGATGTTTTTCATTTCCGGTGCCTTTTCTCACAGGGCTGTTGAAATTCACACCCTGCCTTCAGTCCTGTATTTCAGGGTGACCCAGCCTGGTGACTTCGTCCTTTAACATCTCTCACATTTATTTCCTCCAGTCATAGTTGAGAGTCTGTCCACTGAAAGTGACCAGAACTCAAACTGGAGGGAGCGCAAGATAAAGTTATAAGAGTGACTTTGGGGCATCTGGACTCAAGGACAGGAGGTGGCTGGGGTTCACGTGGAGTCGCTTCTCCTGATCTCCCCATCTCCTGTGTCCATTCCCATGTGGGTCCCATCCTTTTTGTCTCTCACTGCTTGCTATCCAGCTGTGCCTACTTCTCTGGCTCCTGTGGTTAGAAGCATGGCCTCAACATGTCCCAGATTTTTATAGCATCAGTCATTTGAGAGAGATTACTTTGGCTTTCTTAGTCCCATATCCAAAAATTCCAAAGACATCCACTATTTAGGGCCAGTTAACTATGGTTTAGAGATTCTGGACTGAGTGGTCCCATGCACATGGGGGCCTCTCCCTGCCTTCTTCCTCGAGCAATCATATATGGAATATATGATTTTATTTTATTTGACAGAGAGTGTGCATGTGAGCGAGGAAGAGAGTAGAGGGAGAGAGAACGAGAAAATTTCAAGCAGGCTCCATACTCCGTGTGGAGCCCTATGCAGGGCTCAATCCCATGACCATGAGATCAGGACCCAAGCCAAAATCAAGAGTCAGGCGCTCAACTGGCTGGGCCACCCAGGTGCCCCTAGAATGAATGATTTTGTATGCCACATAAAACATGGCAGTACCTCCCTGGGATCCAAGTGGCTGGAGTGGCAACTACCACTAGTGCAATTGTCCAAAGGAAAGATACTATTTCTAGAATAAATAAGGTTTAGGTTTCTAAGAAAAAAAAAAGTGACTTTCACTATAGCTTCCTTCCATCTTTGCTGATCCTGAGAATTAAAAATGTTTACCTTCATCATAATGATTTGCTAATTGACCTCTTTGTCGCTTGTGCTACATCCATTGGGTCTGTCTTCCACATCGCTGCCACAGTGATCATTCCAGGATGAGAGCAAAGCCCTGTCATTTGCCAGCAGGCTTCTCAGTAAGGAGCCCGAAGTCTCCCATGGCCTGCTCCCCCCCATTTCTTCCCTCCTTCTTCCCCTGCCCGCTGCTCTTGCAAACGATGCCAGTTGCCCTCACCTCCTTTTCTCTGTTGCTTGCCAGCTTCCTGCTTTACCTGGAGTACCTTTCCTATTGTCTTCATGATTATCTGCCAAAATTCAGCCCGAGCTTTACCTTCTCCAGAAAACTAACTGGAGGCTTGCTCCTTCACCCCCACCCCACAGTGTCACTGTCCCATCTTCCTGTGTCTGCACTGCCTTCTGCAGTGCACACTCTTTCCTTCTCTTGGTTACTTCCCTCTATTAGAGTGTGATGGCTTTACAAGTGGGGGGCTCTTATTTCTGTCCTGACCAGCCCAGCAGATGCTTATGACAAAGACAAACCAGTTCTTTGAAGAGCCACTTCTCCATGCACCCCTAGAAATTCAAGCTGCAGTGCAGAGTGGCTCTTCCCCAAGGTTTAGCTCTTTCCTACAACAGAGTGTGAATTCCCGGACACTGCCTCATTAGCCCTGTCGGTGCACGACAGATGCTACTGGCTCGCGTTGAGTCTTTAGGATGCTTTGACATCTTCCCAGTCAGGCAATATTGACTGTGTGACTCAAGACGTCGTCTGGTGTGCACATGTAGGCGTAGATAAAGAATATGATTAATCTCTGCAAAAAGGCAACCGTTACTCAACAGCTTTTTAAATGGGAAAGTGGTGTCTGCCAGTAGAAGTCACCAGAAATAGGGTGACCATTATAGTACTTCTTTGAGGCACAGGAGCAGACATGCTCCCATACAGGGATTGGAGTTGGTGCTGGCAAAGCTACTTTTGCAAATCGTGGTGGTTGGAGATGGTTCCAGGGATCTGACAGGCTTCAGTGACCAGCTTTCCTTTCCACTTCAGGCCACCTTCTTCAAGATGAATGACATCTAACTCTTCTTTTTTTTAATGACTCTTCACATCTCTGACTTAGGAGAAAGGAATGAAAGGGGAGAGTGTTGAAGCTTGGCATTAAAAGGAAGATTTAGACATGACCTGAACTGTATAGTGCTTTAATTTTGGGAGGGGGTCTGACACAATTCTCATAACAGTGTTGTGAAATGCAAACCGATTTGGCACTTGTCTTTCAGATTAACCGTGGTCTTTCAACTTGATGAAATTGAACATTGGCAAGCCAGTGTTTATAAAGCCAGAGAAATGGGGGTTTGTGAAGAGATCTCAGGCGCCGTTTCAGAGTTAGATTGTTGCCAGAACAGGCTGTTAATGGCAGCTGGGGCTGCAGATGTGAACAGTGGATTGATTGTGCAAAGAGGAGGGTGACTGTCTAGAACGAAAGGAGAGAAACACTCCTTCGTGCAACACAAAGCATGTCCACGTAGAGTGGAGTTCTTTTCCCTGAAAGGAAGCCCCTTAGCTTCTGGATTTGGGAGGTAGGAAGTAGTGCGCTTTGCACTGTGCTTTTGTTAACAGAACTCAAGAAACTTTAACAACTCTTCCACTGATGGCCATAGAGACCTTTGTTGCCTTTCACTTTGCTTTCTTTACTTGATTAAGCAAATCAAGCTGTCACACCATCTACTCCATCTGTAGCTGTAGGAAATAAGGAAATGAATCCACACGGTCCCTGGCTCAGGGGAGGACCAGCTCGATGAGACTGTAGAACACTTAGAACTGTACGTGGTCCGTACTGCACAATCCACAAGGGGTAGTTCAATCTGAGGAGAGATGCCGGCTTGTAGGTGCCATTAGCACTGCTGACAGGAGCTGCTGATGCTCAGTTACTGTTTTACACCAAGCATTGTATTGGTAGGTGTTTGCTTAAATCCTCACAATCCTAATGAATGTAGAATATGCAGTTATGAGATAAAGGGTGTATTAAAGAGGTACAGCTTTTCCCTAAGACTGCACAGAGGAGGAAGTTTGAGCAAACACTGGCGGAGGTGACCTTCAGACAGGACTTGAAGAATGCGTTGTAGCTCACCGGGCAGGGAGGTAAGGAGAGGAGGATAGTCGCAGGAAGGAGGGATTCCCTCCCAGGCCTATATCCCCTCTTCCTCCTTTTGCCCATGGACTTCCTGCTATGCTTAATACGCCCGGAGGATTGGTTGGTCATTGGTGTAAACGCTTAGAGCTGAAGATCTGGCGGACTCTGGACATAATAGATGAATAAGGCGCTTGCTCAACTAAGGTGTGTACGGTGACCCCAGTCCTGTTATTTCCACAGTTGAATGAAAACGGAGGCTTTGACAAGGTACGACTGTGGTGTCCGTATAGCAGTGCAGCTGAAGGGTCACAGTAACCATCGTGTGCTGTTTTAAGCAGCCATCATACATGACAACACAAATTTACAAGACCATTTAACTAAAAGGTACTTTACCAAGAAGTTGCTTTACAAAGCAAGTTCTCAGATTTTTTGATTGCTTGGTGGAATTATGGACAAGAAAAACATGAGGAAAACCAAAGTCTGGCCTCTAAGAATTAGTAATTTAGCAGAACAAAAGGAATCTTTCTCTATCACACACATATACCCCACCCCTGCCACACACACACAGATAAGAAATTCAGAGCAATGAGTATCCTTAAGAGAGTTTTATAAAGAAGCAATGTTTGAGATGTTACTGAAAGATTTTAATTTGGAGAAATTGAAAGGGAGTGGGCTTTTCCTCACTGTACTGGAAATCTGATCTGTATGTATGTTTAGAAATATTTCTTTGCATACAATTAAATTACCTTGAGATAAGTTGGGGTTCATCACTTTCTGCCTGGAGAAGGGGCTGTAAGAGGTATTAAAATGATTTTGGGGTCACCTGGGTGGCTGAGTTGGTTAAAGCGTCCAACTGTTGATTTTTGTTCAGGTCATGATCTCACAGTTTATGGGATCGAGCGCTGCGCCAGGCTCTGCATCGACAGTGCGGAGCGTGTTTGAGATTCTCTCTCTCCCCCTCTTTCTGCCCCTCCCCAGTTCATGCTATCTCTCTCTCTCAAAAATAAATAACCGCAAAAAATATATTTAAAATGATTTTGGAAAAAAATGTGCTTTTCTCCCCAAGGATAATTGTTTTATCTTGTTAGTTTTAGCTAGACTGTTCACAACCAGAGGACAAGCAGCATGCCTAATGCATACTTGAGTTCCCTGTAGTACCTGAAATGATTTGTGATTGCTTTGGGGGCGAGACATTGTGCAGCTGCAGAACTTCTCAGTGAATGCACACAGCTAAAAAGGAGGAATAAAAGGTAGTCACATTGCAAGGACCTGCACGTTTGGTTTTCATGGATCAGGAAAATGATGACACATCACGTTTCTTAGAACGCTGATGCCTTCTGGTTCTTCAAGGACACAGAAGATTCTTTCTTGCATTTTCAAAAATTGAATTTTGCTGAAATGCTATCAGAGCTAGGACTTTTAGGGAGGCCTGGAGATTGACTATGTTGCGCCCTGCGACTGAGTCCTGGAACTCCTTTGCCTCGGAATATATATCACTCAGCACATTTGCCTTATTAAAAACAGCTTGCCGTAACTTTACTAGATGTTCAGTGGTTCACAAAGATGCAAAGCTAACATTTTTAAGAGAGTGATGAAGGTGGAACAGATGCAACCAGCAAGCTGCAGAGAATTAAATGCTGGTATGAGTTTTATGAGTTGCAAACAAAGAGGAAGGAGTGGGATTCTGAGAAGGTAGAGTAAAATTTTCTTGGAAACATCGAAGACAGTGTTTTTCAGATTTTGAAAACAACTGGAGAGCATCTGTCCTCTTGGCTCTTTAGTGAATTGAAGGCTCTTGGAAGGTATGAGTGCCTTTACAAAAAATGCTCACAGTGTGGGTTGGCATTGACAAAACAGGACATTTATACTTGGTTTTTCCATATCTGATCATTGTTTTAATCAGTTGTATGCACTGCAGTACGGGTGCTAGGGACTTCATGATGAATAGATGAAATAAACGTTTAAGAATTTTAATGAAAGGAGTTCGAAGTCTTATGTAACTTATTTCTCCAATACAGTGTGCTGGCTTTGAAAAACATGATTTTCTTTTTAATTTGAAGTGGTCAGTTTTCAAGAACTAGCCCTCAAGAAGATGGTTTTGTTATCTGTTTTGAAATGTCAGTAGATTTTGTTTTGTTTTTTTAATGTTTATTTGAGAGAGAAAGAGTGTGAGTGGGGGAGGGGCAGAGAGAGGGGGAGACATAGCATCCAAAGCAGGCTCCAGGCTCTGAGCTGTCAGCATAGAGCCCGACGTGGGATTTGAACTCACGAACCCAGAGATCGTGACCTGAGCTGAACGCTTAACCAGCTGGGCCACCAAGGTGCCCCGAAATGTCAGTAGATTTTGTATTGGAAAATCAAAAGGAGCAAAGGAAATCATGTCCCCTTTTGTTACAAACCTTCTGTGATGAAATTATAATTAAATCTGGCCATGAAAAGGATAATAGTTTGTGAATAGTTTATAGGACTAAGAAGATTGCAAGGGAAATGCTTGGACTACATTAAGACAAATTATTTTGAACATTCTTGAAACTGTTTTCATAATGATCATATTAGAAGTAATTGTTTTAGCAACAAATAATTGGTCGAATCTCTGTATAAACTACAAATTATACATGATGTGGACATACCTGTTATCCACCTGAGCCATGGCATAATGGTGTCAAAAGGGGACCCCGGTGCTATCTCAGGACCCTATCTGTATTTTTAAGCATTGAAAGAACCGAGTTTTCTCAGAAACGTGCATATGCAAGTAACTAAATATCTAAATAATAAAATATCTAAAAATCTATCTTGCCATTGAACTTCTGCTTACTCTTAGTGGTTCTCAATCTATTCTGTGTTTGTGTCTGCATTCCAACTCCTGCATCTGGCATTATGTGTATTTATTGAAAAAATACTACCTAGAGTGGCCACTCTGGATGAGATCCTGACCCAGGCACTATGAGGTTCATGAGACATAGTCCCTGTCCACAAGGAGCTCATGGTTTAAAGTGGCAGTAAGACCCAAACAGAAGAACTGGACCACATGTGAACTAGTGCTATGGGAGCTACTAAGTGCTGAAGAATTTCATAGAAGGGAGGGTTGTGGCCTGCTTTAAAGGAAAAAACTATAACAAGAATTTTTCTGTCCACTTGCTTTGAGCTTTTGGAAAATCCCTCAGATGTCTGGGCATCAACTTTCTTTCTTTTTTTTTTTATGTTTATTTTTGAAGAAGAGAGAGAGACAGAGTGTGAGCAGGGGAGGGACAGAGAGAGAGGGAGACACAGAATCTGAAGCAGGCTCCAGGCTCTGAGCTGTCAGCACAGAGCCCGATGTGGGGCTCGAACCCATGAACTGTGAAATCATGACCTGAGTCGAAGTTGGATGCTTAGTTGACTGAGCCACCCAGGCGTCCCTGGTGTCAGCTTTCTTAATGGTAAATATTTGGTAAAATAATAACCTGTACTCCATGACTGGATGAGGGATGGCCATTCTAAAATGTCTTTCATCCAAAGTTTTGAAATCCAAGACATAATTCAGATGAGGGAATTATATGATTTTTGGCAAGCAAAAAGCAGTCATATCCACCAGTACTATCATGGGCCTTTTCTCCTCTGATTTTTGCTGATGTTTGTTTGTTTCCTTTTAAATCTCCCCTGTAGGGTTTGAGGTTTAGGAGGCAAATGGTTAAAATGAAAAATTTTAAATCTTCCTCTTTATGAGCAAAACCAACTTTATTAACCACTAGAAATGGAAGTTGGCACAGAATTTGGAATGATTGTTACTGAGAGGTAGACCCTCAAATTTGGGGTGGATTTCATTACTGTTAGCCTTCTCAGCCCGTATGCAGAGTAGCAAATGGTTAAAAATAAGTTTTAGGTAGGTATGAAAAGTCAACATATGGAGAATATATGACTATTTCCCTGTGTTAGAACAGCAACTAAGAGGAAATCATTGAGACTCTAGAGGAAAACAATGAGGAGACATCAACATTGGAAAATAGCCTCTATTGGCCATTTAAAGTAAGGAGAGTTGACTTAGGTCAAAAGGAAGGGAAAAATGTCCTGAGAATGGAGGTTAAGTGTTATAAGATGCCATTAAAGGGAGGTTGTGGAATCTCCTTTTCTGGAAATGTTTAAAAACAAGACAGATCATCATGTCTCAGGAGAAGTGTTGAAGTTCAGTCCTGCCTAGAGGCAGGAAGATTAACTGGATTTTGCCTGTGTGGTCTCTGGAGCCCTCGGAAGAGCCGTCAAATGCAGTAAATATCCCACACTCTGTTGGCTGAAACTAGTGTTCGTTTTAACCTTGGTTACTGGAAGGCCCAAGTGAATAAGTGTGTATAAGTAACAAAATTGAATTTGGATTTGAGATTGATGATGTGAGTTGTGTGCATTGTATATACCTGCATCGGTTGTGAAAGCATGAAAGTGTATGTAGTACCAAAACTATTCAGAGCATAACTTACCTTTTTACGATTTAGAAAGTACCTGCTTTCTTGCAAGATCTCGGTATCATTAATCATTCAGTAAATTATTATATATAACTGCTGTGAACACTCTAGGATACAAGCATGAATTACGTATGGTTCCTACGTTCGAGGAACTTAGTTAACCAGTGGAGATAAACCATATGCAGGGATCATATACATGATAAATGAAAAGCAGATCAGTGGTGTAGGAGACACAAGAAAAAGGATTAAACAGCATTGTAAGATTTCAGAGAGGAGAGATAATTCTTTTGGATTTAACCAAGAAATATTTCCTGGATGAAAAATGAATTGGGCCTTAAAAAATACAAAGCACTTTGGGGGCACCTGGGTGGCTCAGTTGGTTGAATGTCCAACTGTTTCAGCTCAGGTCATGATCCCAGGGTCCTGGGATTGAGCACCAAGTTGGGCTCTGCGCTGAGCGTGGAGCCTGCTTGAGATATTCCCTGTCTGTCTGTCTGTCTGTCTCTCTCTCTCCTCCCCCCCCCTTCCCCCGTGCACTCTCTCAAATTAGAAAGAAAGAAACATTAAGCATTTTGAAGGGTATAAGTGAAGAGGGGAAGAAGGACGGGGTGGAATTTTTCCTACTGATTCCAAGGTATGGGCAAGTTCAGCAGAAGCATAAGGAAGGTGGGTGGGCATGGACTAGAAATGCCTCTTTGAGACCAGTCTCAATGCCAGCTCAAAGCATTTGGGTTCTGCTTGCTCAGTGCTTATAATCCCTAAGAAATTATTAAGCATTAAAGGTTCCTGTCTGTGGGAGGTCTGTAATTTGCTATTTGGACTGCAAGGGGGGGAAAGGGCTGTAGCAGAGAGCCCAGGAAAGTGGCTACTGGGTCCTCTGGGCCAGAGTTTACTAAGGGGGTATGGTGAGAAACAATAGTGTCAAGGCATGCTAATAGGCATTACTTAAGAAAGGGTCTCTTCACGGAAATTAATTGGAGAAATAAAAAAGGTAAGCAATTAAATGGCTTTCTTTGCTGGATAACTTTCCAGAGCCTTTAATATTGAGAATTGCATTGAGGATCTCAAACAGTGAAATTTCCATTTCCAACACAGTTTAATTATTTTTTTCATGGAGTATCTCCTGAAAGTATTGTTTTCTTGGATCACGCTTTGGGGAACATTGCCCTGTGCATCTGCTAATGACGGCTGGAACACGAGTGGTGGTCATATGCGTGGAAGTCGTGATTGGATGAGAGTCCTAACAGGAGAAGCATCAGCCTCTCCTGATACATGGTAGTCATTTAGTAACTCTACAGAAAATGCACTCAAGAGTGAGTTATCAGTTTGTTAGCAAGACTTGGCCCAAGATGGCATGCTGAAACAGGGAACAGAGTCCAAGGTGGGAACATGTGGAGTTTGGAGCTTTGGCTACACATGGCAGCATCACAGAAAGCTAGAAAGAAGTGGTTCCAATGCAAGTTGATCCCTTCGTGTTACTTGAGAAGCCATGGGAATCCAGCCAATGGCATTAGCAGAGGCAGGAACTGTGGACTTGGGTGAGAAGTTGTTTTTTTCTTACTAAATCTATTGTTTTGTTTTTGTTTTTGTTAAGCTATCTGGTTGTTTGCGGTCTGGATGAATAGCATATTCATATGCAACTGACTCTAATACAGTAAGATAACCACCAGTGTAGTCCAAAAGAAACATTAGGATTAATAAAGCATTAAATCTGTAGTGTTTGTTTGTTTGTTGTTTTAAATCAGACAGTAATAGGGATCCTCATCTTCTTCAGTGAATTTTTTTTTTTTTTTGCAGTTTGATGTACTCCTAGAAGTTTACTAATCTTTAATATTTTCTTCTTTCATTCAGGTATTTGCCTTCGATTATTGCTTTTGGTCCATGGATGAATCTAACACTACAAAATACGCTGGTAAGTTGACTCTCACTTCACTTGATTTTTGGGCCTCAGGATTCTTCGTCTGTTTTTTTTACTCTGGAATTCTCTTTTTTCCATAAAATTCACACTGATTCTTTCCAATTCCAGCATGTGGGCTTTGAAATCAACAAGGTTTGATTTCAGGATCTGACTCTGCCACTAACTTGCTAAGAAGTCATGGGTGTGTCTTGTTTTGTTTTTTAAGCCTCAGGTTTTTCACCTGTGAAGCATGTTAGTATCTTCAGAGGTGTTCCATCAGTTAGAAATAATGGGGACCCACCTCAAGCCAGAGACGGTAGCTGTTGTGTTTATCATAGGAAGAAGAGGTTTAATGTGCCTCATTGCTAACGCTGTGGGAATTCATCTCTCCACTGATACAAGCAAAGCAGAGATGCTGTTCATTTCCAGAACCCGCTCATGTCCTCACAGTCATTGGTGATGTGAACTGCACGTTCCTCAGGGAAACATGGCCTCCCAGCCTCACATTTTGCTAGTGTTCCTTCCTTGAGGCATTTCATCCCTAGTCCATCGAACACAGATGACTACTAATTTTTAATTTTTTTAAATGTTTATTTGCTTATTTTTGAGAGAGAGAGAGAGAGAGAGAGAGAGATTGTGAATGGGGGAAGGGCAGAGAGGGGGAGAGCGAGAATCCCAAGCAGGCTCCACACTATCAGTGCAGAGCCCATTGCAGGACTCAAACTGATGAACCAGAGATCATGACCTGAGCTGAAATCAAGAGTTATATGCTTGACTGACTGAGCCACCCGGGAGCCCCTGATTCCTACTCTTTTGATTGTGTCACCATTTCTTTATTTAGTCTTAATGAGTGTTTTCTCCTCAACTCTACTTATAAGACCATCAGTTGAATGACTTTCTCATTTACTTTTTATTTTAATGTTTATTTATTTTGGGAGGTGAGGGACATAGAGAGACAGAGAATGCCAAGCAGACCCCATGCTGTCAGTGCAAAGCCCAACGCGGGGCTCAAACTCACAAACTGCAAGATCATGACCTGAGCTGAAACCAAGAATTTTGTCAGATGCTTAACTGACTGAGCCACCCAGGTGCCCCTTTATCATTTACTTTTATTTTTTTAATGTTTATTTATTTTTGAGAGAGAGAGACATGGTATGTGTCAGGGAGGGACAGAAAGAGGGAGACACTGAATCCCAAGCTGGGACGGGGCTCGAACTCACAAACCATGAGATCATGACCTGAGCCAAAGTCGGATGCTCAACAGACCGAGCCACCCAGACACCCAGGCTGTCTAGTGACAGCCTTTTCCTTGCCCCATAAAGCAAACTTGTTGAGAAATTATTTGCTGTTTAATTTTTTCAAAAGTGAACAGTCTGGAATTAGGAAAATTTCTTCAGTTGCTCCCAGTGGATAAATTAGCCTTTCTTTTCAAACATCATTCCTACACCTTTAGGAAATGTATTCCATTCAAGTGAACAATCACTTCTGAATGTTGGTTATAATTAATTTGTCTTTTTATTGGCCCATTAGGACTTTAGACAGTAAATTCTAGAGTCTAAAACAGTCTGCTTTGAGTGTTAGCACAGTGTTTCTGTGTGTGTGTGTTGGATGTGTGCTTTTGGATTTAAATAAACTACAAAAGTAAAACATTTCCTACCATAACAGAAACATGAGGACAAATTCTATGGCTATACAAAGCCCAAACTTTGTTCAGTCGATGTTTTTCAAGATATAGCCAGATAAATGAGAAAGAATGAGATCTTGCCATTTGCAGCAACCTGGATGGAACTGGAGGGTATTATGCTAAGTGAAATAAGTCAGTCAGAGAAGGACAGAGATCATGTTTTCACTCATATGTGGATCTTGAGAAACTTAACAGAAGACCATGGGGGAAGGGAAGGGGAAAAAATAGTTACAAACAGGGAGGGAGGCAAACCACAAGAGACTCTTAAATACAGAGAACATACTGAGGGTGGATGGAGGGGGGTCATGGGGAGAGAGGAAAATGGGTGATGGGCATGGAGGAGGGCACTTGTTGGGATGAGCACTGGGTGTTGTATGTAAGCCAATTTGACAATAAATTATATTTTTAAAAAAGATATAGCCAGATAGATCTTCCTGAATTAGAACTCTTCCCTTGCAATTCTCAGATACTTTCAAGGACTCCTCAGCACTTAGAGATAACATCTATACTCCTTGGACTACATTTAGGGACCTTTATTCCATAGCCTCAGTCTTCCTTCCTCACCCTCTTCTCCGTGACTCCCCACCACCCATTCTGTGTCCCAGCCCAGCACTGTGGTTCCTCTTATATAACCCAGGGAGCCAGCGGGTCTCAGTTCCTGAAGTATTCATGAAACCCCTACTGTGTGTGCAGCCTCGGAAGCCCTGGAGAATCAAAACATTAGGTGGAAAGCAAACGAATGCACAACACACAACAGTAAACATTTTGAGATAATATTTAGTTAAACTGTTTCACAGATTTTAAGTGGTATAGAAAACCCAAGGAAGGGCCAAATCTGGAAGGGCGGAATAGTTGCCTGGGGAGAAGGGACCAAACCTGGGCATGAAAGTGAAGTGTAATGGGTGTAGCAAAAGCCCGCATAGAAGGTTTCTAGATAAGAGAAGCAACATGGCATCAAGGAGGGCACATGGGCTTCAAAGTCAGACCTGGGTTTAAGTCTCAGGATCCCTGCCTTGGTTCTCTTTTTTAATCTCTCCAAGCTACAGTTTCTTTTTTATAAAATGGGAAACATAGCGATGATAATACATGTCTCATATGTTATTGCAAGGGTTAAATCAGTAACTCAATGCTCGGACCAATGGAAGGTGCCCATCAGTGACACCTCACGTGGCTTTTCCATAGGTGAAGATGGAGAAGTTGGAGTGAGCATAGTGTAAGCACTTGTCTTAACAGAAGGTGTGTTTTTGGGGGAAAGCAGCACTAAACCTATTTGTACTTGCTGAGTGAGGCCAGATAATAATAAATTAAACGGAGTTTAGTTTAGACTGATTATTGGTTTAGACTGATGTGGTAAAAAAACAAACGGGCTACTGCGGTGACGTGGTTAAAATAATGCTTATGTGAGGTCTTTCTTTGTCCTATCTTGTAGAATCACATCTGCTCTTATAGCCCAAGAGACCATTCTAGCCTTCTGTAATATATCACCCATATCCCTGAATATAGGACAAACTTTTTTTTTTTTTAGCGGGAAATAACTTTATTCAGTACTGATGATAAAATTCAAATGTGACACTAAAGATTTCTGGAGCTCTGCATTACAAATTAGCATGTTCAGAAATATTTAAAAAGATGAGAATGATTTTTAAAGATACCGGTAGTCTAAAATTTACCACTTCTGGTCTGCATGATCGCATCAAATAGCGGCTTCCATTTAGCCCTGGAATACAGGACTCTCTTGGCTCACAGAGCAATGTCTGTTTACAAAATTTGGAGAGACATTCTCTTTGGATGGCTCTATTATTGTACAAATACAGTGACCACCTTAGCAAAAAGTAAAATTCTTGCTAACTGTTCTCTCAGATTTGTTTGCATTCATCATTTGCCCACTAAATACATTACTGGTAGATTAGTTGATTGGTTTCATACTAACTTGATTTCCTTTCTCTTCATTAAAAAAGAAATCGCAATTCCTTCTTAATTGTGAATAGAAACATTGAGATAGAAGGCATTCATGCTCTGATGGGAAATAGAGGAAATGCAGAAGGAGAAGCACAAATTTCCTGAAACCGACCTATTTGTCAGGCTCAATGAATAATGGCGTCATTGATAGGGACTAGGAGCTCTCAAGGCGGCTCTCAAAACTTGTGGTGCAGGGAGAGAGGAGGAGGGGACGGGCAGAGGGAAAGACCAGAAGGACAGGGTTGGAGAGCACAGCCAGAGGCCGGGGCATTAAGTCCCATGTGGTGTGTCCAATTGTTCTGTTTCACTATTTGTGAAAAGTGACAGCAACAGCCTTCACTCTCAGGCTTTACAGCACAGAAATACTCAAGTCCGCAGTGTGTCCAATGGCATGGCAGCAGGCTGTTGCAGTGTTAGAAGGAAGAATGTGGGCTCTTATCCCCCCCAGACTGCCCAGATTCCAATCCCGCCCTCCTCACCGCCTTCCACCTATAAGGCCCTGTGAGCCACTGACTCTCACTGCACTCATGTTACATGAAGACAATAATCATTCCCATCCCATAGGGTTGATCTGAGCACCAGATGACCTGTTTGTGGAAAGTACTGAAGCCAGTGCTTGGCACATAGGAGCAGCTCACTTTATATTTATGGTCTTTATCATGGTCACGTGGTAGAAGTCGTGAGGATCATAGCATCAGCCGTGTGGAAAGAAAATGCGTGGTCCTGGAGTTGACCAGACCTGGTTTTGCCACCAGCTGCTCACCTTTGGGGATCTGTTTCCTCATCTGTGGAAGGAGGAGATAGGGCCCAGGGTGATCTCAGATCCCCTCTAGCCCTCTGATAAAACATGAATCAGACATTTTGTGCTGGCCACACAGCTGTCCCAGTGGACTTCTCAGAGGCAAGTCAAAGACTCGTTTGTTAAGCCATTTGCATTGCATTGAATCTGGCTTGGAGACGCTTTACATTTTAACTGTATTATTTCTTATTGTAACTTCTGGGGTTAGGTAGGCATAATAATGCTTATCTGGCAGATAATTCTGAGTCTTTAAAGCAAACACCTTTGTGCCAGAACTAGGAAAAAAACAAAACAGAAAATCTGCAGAATTAGGCACCCAAAGCTTGGTATATTTCTACATAAACTCTTTTTTTTTTTAATGTTCATTTATTTTTGAGAGAGAACAAGAGACAGAGTGTGAGCAGGGAAGGAACAGAGAGAGAGAGGGCGAGACACAGAATCTGAAGCAAGGCTCCAGGCTCTGAGCTGTCAGCACAGAGCCCAATGTAGGGCTCAAACTCACGAACCGCGAGTTCATGACTTGAGCCGAAGTCGGAGGCTTAACCAACTGAGCCACCCAGACCCCCCTCTACATAAACTCTTATCTTCCCCATGTATATATATATATATATATATGCGCATAGACATAAATCCACATTTAGCACTCTGAAGTTATTGTAGTGAATACTGACAGGTAATCAACCTTTTTAAGTGTTTAAATCACTACTGATTGTAATTAAGGCCTTCTCGACCATGAATCGGTCCACATTTCATGACTGCCTAAAATGTACCATGTTGGTAAGTAACAGTGACTGCCAATCCCTTTGATTTCAGTTTTCTTAGTGGGGGAATATTTTTCACAAACCTATTTTTCTATAAATCTTCATGCCAAAAATAAAAACCAGTCTGATGAGGGGCACCTGGCTGGCTCAGTCAGTACAGCGTGTGGACCATTGGTCTCGGGGTTGTAAGTTCAAGCCCCACGTTGGGTAGACAGATTACTTAAAAAAATAAAATCTTTGAGATGCCTGGGTGGCTCAGTCGGTTAAGCATCATTCTTGGGTTCAGCTCAGGTCATGATGTCACAGTTTGTGAGTTCAAGCCCTGCAACAGGCTCTGTACTGACAGCTCGGAGCCTGCTTGGGATTCTCTCTCTTCATTTCTCTCTGCCCCTCCTGCGCGCGCTCTCTCTCTCTCTCTCTCTCTCTCTCAAAATAAATAAATAAATAAACGTAAAAAAAAAATAAAATCTTTAAAAAATAAAAATAAAATCCAGTCTGGTCATGGCATATCCGGGCATCAATGTGGACACGAACATTTCCTGGCCCAGAGCTTCTCAACTACTGACTTAGAAATTATATAAACGCTCACCGAATGGCACGATGCTCAAACTTGCTGAAGCCGTGTGTTTTCGGGCGTTATTAACAGCCTGCAGTTCAGGAGAAAGGTTATGTGTCTGATCCTTGCTCTGCTCGTGGAGCTTTGTGCCGCGAGCCTCCGAGGCCTGAGCTGTCACTGTGCAGATTCTGTTCCCCTGCTATGGGACTTTTTATGTGCTCAGAGGTAGAAATGATTTCTCTTTCACCCTCTTCAGCTAAAGCAAGAACAGGAACGAGACAAAACACTTTACATTCTAAAAACCAGCAGTAGCCGAAATAGAACCAGTATTTTAGCAAAGTGAACTGTGTTGGTTCATTCTTTGATTATTCAAGTGTACACGGAACACTCAGCAAGTACCTTGCACAGTGCCCATGCTCAGTAACTGTATCAAAACCATGGACATTTTCCCTCTAGTTGTGAGAAGCAGTAGTGGCTGATGCTTTGAACAATTTGGTAAAGTGGAGATTCATTATAAATGACGCATGCCGTCTTCAAAGACACGTAGGAAGCAGTCTGACCACAGAGTTCTTCTAGGTTTTTCTTTCTCTGTTATAGCCCTTTGCCAGTTGTCTTCCCTGTCCCTAATTTGATAATTCTTCTGGTGACCAACTCTGATCAAGTTGCTTCCTTAAGCGTCCAACTTAGTTTTCTTAGAATCAGCAACTCTCTTTTTACATTTGTTAATAAAATTATGTAATTACAGAGAAGTACATTCAGCATAAACCAGTTTAGGAGCAAACGCAGCTGACCCTTTGTGAGCACAGCCTCGCAGCTGGGGTGGTTTAGGGCAGAGTGGACATGCCTCAGTGTACTGTTTTACAGACAGAAGAGAATGTCGATTAATTCAGAAAGCTGGGCAAGTGCGAGTGAGTTAAGAGAACCTTTTTTTTTGGTATCACAGGAATCTTTAGTGTTGACTTTGAAGTTTACTCATGGTGGGGTAGTATTTGTGTTTGGTAAGGTGTGCCAAGTGCCCATGAACTGTTTCAGTTCATGTCCCTGCGCTCCTCAGGGACATTTCCTGTGCCCCATGAGGTCATTAAGAGAGGGGCCTTGACTTTTCTCTTGGGTAGGCCAGCTTTACTGGTGAGAACAACCTTTCTGAAATAAAGGAACTAAGCTAACATTGGTAGAATTTTTAAAAAGAGAGAATGTGAGTGTGCATTTGTGTGTGTGTTTGAGGGTATGTTGTGAGTGTGTATATTCGAGTATGGGTATGTGTATACGTGTTGTGTGAGTGTTTGGTGTGAGTGTCGGTGTGTAAATGTGTTTGTGTGTATAAGTATGTATGTGTATGCATGTGAGCATGTGTGTACTTCTCTTTTCTCTTACCTCTACTCCTACTTTTTTTTATGTTTATTTTTGAGAGACAGAGACAGAGCATGAGTGGGGGAGGGGCAGAGAGAGAGGGAGACACAGAATCCGAAGCAGGCTCCAGGCTCTGAGCTGTCAGCACGGAGCCTAACGCGGGGCTCGAACCTATGGACTGTGAGATCATGACCTGAGCTGAGGTCGGATGCTTAATTGACTGAGCCACCCGGGCGCGCCCTATTTTTTTTTTTAAAGTAGGCTCACGTCCAGTGTGGGGCTTGAACTCACATCCCTGAGGTCAAGAGTCACATGCTATACCAGCAGAGTCAGCCAGGCACTCCTCTACTCCTCTTTTTTAATCCAACCCAGCGCCATCTTCTTCGTCCCTGTCTATTCCTTACTTATTGGTACCCAGAGACATCATTTAACATAATGCAGGATTTAGGGAGGTGGATAATAGTCACAATAGACAATACACTTCTAAGCACTATGTTCCCAGCACTGTGCTCACTCCTCTATCTGTGGTGTGGGTCATTTAATCGTCATGTAGCCGGTCGTGTTGAAACTATTACTGTCCCTGTTTTACAGATGAGAAAACTGAGGTTTGTAGAGGTCCTGCTACCTGTGAGAGAGCTGAAAAGCAATAGTAAAGGTGGATTTGAGTCAGTGACAGTTACATGTGAAGCTTTTATGGATTCTCCTGTAATCCCAGGCAGTCCTGTCTTCTCTGACATCCCAGAAAGTGGCTGTGTGCGGAAATCACGCTTGCAACCCAGCCAGAAGTAATTCTAATAGCGTTCTCCCTTCTGTCAGACGTTCTCTAGAGTCCTGAAAGCTTTATGTTTGGTTTGGGCTCTATTTTAATCTCCCCTCACGTGTCGTCAATATTGTGCTCCCCACGGTCCAGAAGGGATGTTGGGTCCAGCCCGCTTCTGTACCAGAGAGAATATATCAGACAGAAATGAATGCTTACTTTCTTGGCAGATGGTTTATGTGAAAACACCCTACAAAATAACTCAAAATACATTCTCTGTCAGACAGTCCTCACACGTAAGGTGGCTTATTTTCTTCCATTTTGGGCACCGATGCCTGGCCCTCCCCTCGGGTGAGTCAGCCACCTTATCTGCCAACAGAAAAGAAGCCAGGGTTCACTGCTAGCTCATGACTCATCCCAGCGCCGTTGCTGGGGTGGAAACATCCTTCTGGGTGAGCCACCCCATGCGATGCTGCAAGCAAGACTCCCAGGCACCGCAGGGCTGATAGCCCTTGGATGCCATGATGGAAAATGGCCCTGTGGTCTCCCTGCACCCTCATGGCCCAGTTCCTCAGGATCTTTTTACCCAAGCCCCTTCCTGGCAAACTTCTGAGGTTAAAACTTACATCTAGTGTCGTCAGGTCAATCCTTAAAGTCTTCTTCTTTTTTTTTTTTTTTTCCATCTGAACTCTGTAGTTTTTGGTCATTTAACTTAAATCAGGCTTAACTTCACTACATGGGACAGTTTCTGAGCTGTGCTCAGAATAGGGAGAGGGATTTCCCGAAGTGTGGTCCGGACTGGGCATTCCTCACCGCTGCAGGTGTGTGGCAGGGGACCCGTCTGGTCTTGCAGTATCCAGGTGCTCTCGTTTGGAACTGGGCCACCTGCCAGGTCCAGACTCATCAGAATCTTACACCCTCACAAACTAGCAGGCCCAGGAGCTCCGCATCACAGATACTGAGCTCGGACATCTTTTTTCGCTCTAACTCCAGAGAGAAAAGAGAGACAAGAAGGAAAACAGGAGACTCTGTATAAACTGACAGAAGTGTTGATTGTGTTGGAAACTTGAATGCTCTTCCATATTCCTGCTTTATAAAAATGAGAAATATGGGGAGCCTGGGTGGCTCAGTCATTTGAGCATCTGACTTCAGCTCAGACCATGACTTCTTGGTTCGTGGGTTCAAGCCCCACATCAGGCTCTGTGCTGACAGCTTGGAGCCTGGAGCCTGCTTTGGCTTCTGTGTCTCCCTCTCTCTCTCTGCCCCTCCCGTGCTCACGCTCTGTCTCTCTCTCTCTCTCAAAAATAAATAAAGATTCAAAAAATTTAAAGAAAAATGAGAAATATCCCATGCATATGTCATGTCTAGCCTCATATTGCCACACTTATTGTTTTATTGAGCCATGATCTACGTGAGACTACCTTGCTTAATGCAGGTTGTAAGTAAGACAAGGGTTATGCCCTCCCAGTTTGTTCTTCCATTTCCTAGAACATAGCCCACTGTAACTGCGTCTTTGGTAATCAGGTATCAGGTGTATGAATGGAACATGCATTTTCTCTCCCATCCCTAGTTGGTCGTCTTCTGTGCTTTGCTATCAGGTCCTGCTATAGAGAGAGAATGACCTTGGTTACTCGGTTCTTAGTGCATGCACGTAACAGCTTTGAATCCATTGCTGCAGTCCCCAGTAGAGACAGATTATGCACAAGCACAAAGACTCAGGGTATACGCTTTTCGAAGATCTGTATTATATATGTGACATTGGGTTGGGTGGGTCAGGTGTCTAACCTTGGTTGCAGAAATTCCACACAGGAGCTCTCTGCAACTGAAATTATGTTATAGATTGCTTTGGGCATGCCTGTGTTTTAGATTTGTCCATATAGTTGTAGGAAGTTTTAAGCATAAACCCCACAGAGGAAATTGGTGTCTTTTTGGTCATGGTTATTAACAAGCGAGGTCAGCTTTGCCCTGTGGATCCCCTGCACAGACACGTGGGGCTGACGTCAAGAGTAGGGCCCTTCCTCTCTGGCATTGGTCCTGCTGAAAAGCCACAGGTCTCTTGGGTTTGACAGTGTTGTGGCTTTGCTTGGTTTGTCTGGGTTAGAAGCAAATACTCTTAGATCTTCCTGCTTCCCAAGGACTTCTGAACTTTCCCTTCTGGGGTGGTGTGCATTCTCCTAGACAGACAGTGCTTCGTTCTCTTTGAGGGTGAGCGATGGTCAGCAAACATTTAGGTGAAGATATTGTATCTCTTATGGATTCCCTGATTCTCACCATCCAATGTAAACTGCCCCGTTTTTTTGCAAAATGAGCTTCAAAAAATCGTTGGCAAGTCTTTTTTTTTTTTTTTCCTCCTATGCTGCAAAAAGGGACTGCTGTGTTTAAAAAATAGAAATGAACAAAGCAGGAAACGTTCAGTCTTTGGATCAACGAGACTCTCCTTAACAGACCTTATAAGGCTCTTTGATATTTAATGTTTTCTCTCTATCACCGAGTGAAGTATAGTCCTCACTTGTGTTTCATGGGAAGCCAGTTATGTTGAGGAGGACAGGAGGCTGCGTAAGGAGGCCACAGTGCGTTTTTAGGCTTTTGTTGACACTCTGGCCTTTTTATAGTTGTTTATCATGCCAGTAAAGCACTGAAAGTTACCAAACCAGAGAACTGACTAAATGTAACCCCAGCCAGGGAGTCATACAGCTAACAAGGCACCAGATTAGAAAAATGAGGGGAACTCTGTAGAGCATGTTTCTATTTCCGGTTTCATTGATAGGATTTATTATGTTGGTTTTTACCCCCTGTGCCCTTCTGAGATAATGTTATGAAAGAATGGTAAAGATTTTTCCTCTACTGGATAGTAGAGGATAGGTTGGCATATCCTGTCTCCAATAATATCATTCTTTCTTCCTCTCCTCACGAGCCCCAACATAACACACATACACGCCAGCATACACATGCCCTCAGCATAGACATACATGTGCCCCCAACACACATGCACACATCTGTATACTGCCATATATAGCCCCTCACAACCCAACACACATGCACCACACACACACCAACACACACATACTCCCATGTAGACCCAACACCCGCACACATACACACACCCCAACACAAACAAAACATAATATCCCACTACCGTATATGTGCTTGATCTCTCACTCTTTCATGTGTGAGAGTACCCAGCCATTATATTTGATCAGTAGAATATTTAAAAATATTCTTTATTGCTAGAGGGGCGCCTGGTTGGCTCAGTAGGTTGAGTGTCTGACTTCGGCTCAGGTCATGATCTTGTGATTCGTGAGTTTGAGCCCTGCATCAGGCTCACTGCTTTCTGCAGAGAGCCTGCTTCGAATCCTCTGTCTCCCTCTCTGTCTCTCTGCCTCTCCCCCATTCACACTTTCTCTATCTCAAAAATAAATAAACGTTAAAAAAATTCTCTATTGCTAGAGAAATAGCAATACATGACTCCTTTAATTTTTTTTCTAAAAATACGTATCTTTTCTTTTATTTTTGAAATTGGATTACCTCATAGAATGGTTGAAAAGATTAACGAACTATATTTATTTAGTTTCTTTAATGTTTATTTATTTTGAGAGACAGACAGAGTGCTAGTGGCGGGTGAGGGGCAGAGAGAGAGGGAGACACAGAATCCGAAGCAGGCTCCAGGCTCCGAGCTGTCAGCACAGAGCCCAATGTGGGGCCCAAACTCGTGGACCATGAGATCATGACCTGAGCCGAAGTCAGATGCTTAACCGACTGGGCCACCCAGGCACCCCTGGAACTATTTTTTTTTTTAAGTTTATTTGTTTTGAGAGAGAGAGAGAGCATGACCAAGTGTGAGTGCAGGAAGGGCAGATAGAGAATCCTAAACAGGCTCTGTGCTGTCAGCAGAGTCCAATGCTGAGTTTCATCTCACAAACTGTGAGAACATGACCTGAGCCAAAATCAAGAGTCAGACGCTTAACCCACTGAGCCACCCAGGTGCCCCAATGAAGGAAATATTTTAAGGAAAAATAATTAGATGTTTACCTCCTTCTCTCTACCAAAATTAATTATAGTTGATTAAAGATTTAAGGGATGATTATAATAATGGATACTAACTAAAATATATTGTAGACTTACACCACCCAGGCACTATGGTGTACGCTTTACCTTTCTTGACTTATTAAATCATACCAGCAACCCAGTAAGGTAGCAGCCATTATTCCTGACTTACTAATGTAGAAACCGAGAACTTGCTCAGGGTCACACAGCTGGTAAGGAGCAGAGTTCAGTCTTGAAAATAAAACTGTAAAAATAAAAAATAACAGAACTAGAAGAAAATCTAGGTGAATCCCTATATAATTTGGGGTAATAATAATTATACAAAAGGATTTTGGAAGCATAACATATACCATAGGAAAAATTACAAAGGAAAAGATGAAAGATTTGAATATGAACAACCAAAAGCTTTTGTATGATAAAAACCAACAGGAGACTAAAAAGTAAATGACAGACTAGGAAACAATATTTCGATGTAGAGCAGACCAAAGGTTAATACCCTTGATATATGAGCATTTTTAAGGAAAAAAAATCAATGACTAAACCAATTGATTTATAAAAGGAAACATACAACCCAAATAATCTATTTACTAAAGAATAAATACAAAGTGGGCAATAAACAAAGGAAAGGAAGATTTTAGTTTGGTCAAAACCAAGAAGAATGATAATAGCTATGTTGTTGAGGGTGCACTGCTAGAGGACTCAGTAATGAGATATTTTGGAGTTTTGCCTGGTAAAGTCAATAGAAAAGTACTTGAAGATAAATATGTAAGAAATAGGAAATAATCTAAATATCCATAGTGGGAAACTGATTACATCAGTTAAACATACAATGAGAATTGAAGCAGCTATAAAAAAAAGTATTAATGTTGATGTGATTTTGTGGAGGTAGGAAAGTCTTCCTTGTTTCCTGGCTTAAAGAAGAATACATTTCCCTTGAGACATGAAGCCATAGTGATAAAATGTATCCCAGTCTCTCTAGAATCCAATTTTGCTTAGAATTGTAAAAATACATGAAGGTAACAGTAGTTCTTTATATTTATCTTTTTACAAATTTTGCTTCAAGATAGTTATTTAAGGATGGAAACGAGATGAACTCTTTCCAGGAACACAGTACAATAGTTTTCTATTTTTTCGTATTCCATTTTGTATTTCCCAGAAGTTTTTCCTTGCCTACTTATAACTAAAACCTTATTAAATATGATAAATCTGGATTATATTCTGTCAAGCATAACTAAATATCTAAGAGAACTTGACTTTTCAAAAAGCATATGCACATATTTAGTAGAAATCAGAGAGACTAGTTTGTTTTTTTCTGTCACATGTATTTTGTTTTAATGTCCAGGAGGCTACTATATGGGTGCCAGGAAAAGTATAATCTGTAATTTTTATCAAAATTGTCCAATTAGTATACATATTATGTTAACACATCTATTCATGTCTGTCCCCAGTGCCTTATTTAACCAAGGGTACTGTAGTCTTTAGGGGCTTATTAGAATTTCAAAAACAGCCATACTTTGATCAAAGTATAAACTCTAATGCAATTGAACATTTCTTTTTAAGTTCAGCAAATAATATTTTGATGCCTCAGTCCTCACTAATGAGGAAAGGGCCTCCAATTAAATATACTTTAGTTAAGGACAGCTGTGTCAACATAGGAATAACTTGGGAAATAAAAGCACCTACTGGGTGCCAGGGACTCTGCTAGGATACAACAGCACCTGTTTTCATGATCCAGGGATAGAGAAAAATGGGAAAAAATATTGCAGTGTGGTAAGTTCTAGAGTTTGTAAAAAAAAAAAAAATATCTAAACAAAAACCAAAGGGACCAGAGGTGGGAGAATCTGACTCCTAGTTGTCCTGCACCGTGAGTCACTGATGATGGGAAAGCATCTGCCGTAACATTCAGGAGTCAGTACAGGCAGACCCAGGCCCTGCCCCTCACTAGCGGTGGGACCTTGGGCAAATGATCCCCTTTCAGAGCCCCAGCCTCCGTACAGATCACAGTCCGTACCCGCTGGTGCTGGGCACGGCAAGGATTCAATGATATAAGTTACAAATAAGGTGCAATGCAAACAGAGCAGATGATAAAAACTCTCTTCTTCTTAGTTGCATAAATAATAAAAGTATCCAAGCTTAAAAGGTTAATTCATATCCTCCTTAGTATTTGTAATAATTTAGACATAGGCAAAACCAATGTACTCTTTTTTTTTTTTTTAATTTCTTTTTCCCCTAGAGAGAGAGAAATAAAATGTGAGCAAGGGAGAGGGCCAGAGGGAGAAAGAGAGACTCTTGAGTAGGCTCCATGCTGACGCAGGGCTCAATCCCACAACCCTGGGATCACAATCTGAGCCAAAATCAAGAGTCACATGCTCAACTGATTGAGCTACCCTGGTGCCCCCAAACCAATTTATTCTTATGTTTTTATATCCTGGAGGATTCTCTAATCATTTGGTCTATTTTTTGTGCAATTTTAGTATACACATCTTGGATTGTTTTGTGGGTTTTTTTCACTTGACATGTCTTAAACCTATTTCATGTAGCTCTGTAGCATTCATTCTTGTTTTTTTTGTTTGTTTGTTTTTGACTAATGATCTTTAGTTTAGAAGACCATTTGTACCAAGGAGTAAGAAACACTGTGATTTGCCTTTGAAAGAAGATGAAGGGGGCACCTGGGTGGCTCAGTCAGTTAAGCAGCTGATTTTGGCTCAGGTCATGATCTCATGGTTCGTGAGTTCGAGCCCCTCGAGCCCTGTTTTAGGCTCTCTGCTGTCAGTGCAGAGCCCACTTCAGATCCTCCATTCCCTCTCTCTCTGCCCCTGCCCTGCTCACATACACAGAGGTGCATTCTCTCTCTCTCTCTCTCTCTCTCTCTCTCTCTCTCTCTCTCTCTCAAAAATAAACATTAAAAAAAGGAATATGGAGAAAATAAGCCCTCATATTTCCATCCTACTTAGCCTCAGGAACAGAAGCCAGAAGTATTGCATCTCACTACCTAACATAGGAAGAGAGAGGTTCCTGACTGAGTGGCCACAGGCCCTTTGCATGGCCGTTGTCGAGCTCTAACCACAGTGCTCCCCTGCAGTTGAATCCTTCAGTCAGCTCAAGCACGTGCTTTCTTTCAAGTTACTAAATAGGAGTTGAAATCATGAATTACGGGCAGGATGTTTGACCTAGCCAAGCCGTAAAGCATCTTGTCCCCACCCTCACCCCCATCCTCAGGGGCTGGTTAACCAGGGTGGAAGATCAAACGATGGCTCCATTCATCTGCTTGTGCCAGGGAAGTGGTGCCTTCAGAGCCTGCAGGTGGCTGGCACTCGGGTCTGGCTGAGGACCACGGTCAGTTCTCACAAGCCTGAGCGCAGGCTGGGTTTAACTCCCCATATTCTACACTGCAGGGCTCCGCTCCAGAGTTCAGGCCTGCCTTTTGGCGTGGGCGTTGGGGGAGTCCGTGTGGAATAAGGAAGATCTTTTGAGAAAGTGTACAAGAAGAAAATGTTGACGTAGTGGATATTAACTTCGACGTTACCTTCTTTGCAGTCTATATGTCTGTACGCACCCACACACACCTTTAGCTGGTCTTCACAACAAACCTGCGTGTTTAGGGGTGGTTACAACCTTTAAAAAAATCCACATATTACACCAACATGGGTTTTTTTTTTTAAATTTTTATACATTTATTTATTTTTGAGAGACAGAGTGAGACAGAGTGCCGGCAGAGGAGGGGCAGAGAGAGAGGGAGACACAGAATCCGAAGCAGCTCCAGGCTCAGTACAGAGCCCGATGCGGTGCTCGAACCCACGAACCGTGAGATCATGACTTGAGCGGAAGTCGGACAGTTAAGCGACTGAGCCACCTGGGCGCCCCCCAACATGTGTTATATACCCTTAGGTACCAGGCTCTGTGCTAGATGTTAGAAGTCAGAGGTAGAGGAATAAGGTTATATAAATTTGGTATTTTTCTTCCATTTCATTTTTTTTAACTTTAGTGCCTCTCTCTCTGTCTCTCTCTCTCTCTCTCTCTCTCTCTCTCTCTATTTGACATAAGTTTTTTACATTCATAGTTTGCACATGACGATTGTTAAACGCAGCAATGTTTTTGAATTCCAGCATTGTTTACACACACAGGTTTGTTTTATTTTGTTTTACATGGTTTGTAATCTTCTGTCATATAAAATAGTCACATTTTATTTCTCTACTCCCTTACTAATGGGCATTTAACTTGATTCCAACTTAAAGAATTGAAATAATGCTGCCAAGGGGCGCCTTGGTGGCTCAGTCGGTTGAGCATCTGACTGTGGCTCAGGCCATGATCTCACGGCTTGTGAGTTCAAGCCCCACATCAGGCTCGCCACTAACAGTGCAGAGCCCACTTTGGATCCTCCGTCCCCCTCTCTGCCCTTCCCTCTCCCTCTCTCAAAAAGAAATAAACATTTTAAAAAGAAGAAAAATACTGTTGCCGTGAGCATCCTATTATGGGGTCCCTTGTGGGAATGCCTGCAGGGCGTGCGCCGCACAGGGGGCCAGAGTATGGGCACGTTTATATGCTCTTTTAAAGGTGTTGCGAGATTTTCTTCAAATGGCTGCATTTGTTTTTTCTCCCACCAGCAGCTTATGAAAATGCCCGTATTTCCTCAGACTAGCTATATTGTTGCCAAAATTTTAATTTGTGTCAGCCTAATGGTTGAAAATATTACTTGTTTCACACTTAACGTTTCTAAGAGTCCCATTCTGTAGCCGGTGAGGTGCCCCAGTGTAACAAGGGACTGCTAAAGTCAGATCCAACTTTGCATAAAAGAAGAAGTACACCCGAAAGCTTACGTTCTGTTGTATTATTTCCAAATGTAAAAGGAATTGTCGTGCAGGATAAAAAAAAAAAAAAAGGACTCATATTTTTCAGTTAACATTTATTAAGCATTTTGTGCTAGGCCTTAGGATTACAAAAATAAACAGATTATAGTCTCTGCCATCAATCAGGGGGGTTCTCAGTCCAGTGGAGGAAAGAGGTACTTAAACCAGTAGTTTTGGCAAATACTGTAGTCGTGACTGTTCAGGAATATGAGAGCACAGGAAGGAGAACACCCTTTTAATTCTCTTAATGATGGGGAATGAATGTTAGAAAGTCACGAATTTCAAAGGGTAGTAAATGCCACCTTCGCTGTTCGCACGTTACTCCTCAGCCGGTTGCTACTGGCTGTATAGTACATGATGCGCACCACCAAGAGCTGCAGGAGCTGTGGACAGGCTTGCGGAGGGGCTTGTCCTCCAGCCCGCCCTGGGCGCACACGGGACAGGTGCCTTCGCTCCACATATCCCCTCCACCAACAACGAACGGTTTCTCTGCACTTGGCCTGTCCTTGGCGCTGTGCTAGGAGCTTACACCTAGTGAGATGCGTCTGACAAGGCCCCCTGCTTGTTGCAGACTCAGAATGCAGATGGGGAAATAGGACCATTTCTGCCGAATGCCATTTTAATACCAACTCTTGAGAAGAATCGCAGCAGAATTGAAACAGTGCTTCGGCGTGGCCCACAAAGGAAAGGAAACATCAGTGCCTGGAGAAGTGTCCGAGAGGGAAAGAATGGGCGGAATCACGAACTGATCCAGGAACTGAGCTCTTAATACATAGCCCTACAAGAGTAGTCACGCAGTACGCTGTCAGCATCTTTTTGGATTGAGAGACTATTGTTAATAACCGGACTCTGTTACTGTCAATGCAAACATGTCAAGAAAAATCATTCTTTTCGTTGGTAGTTTTATATCTTTTTTGTTTTGTTTTTTTAGGTCAAGAGGTGGTTTTCAAGTGCCTTGGGGAAGGAATTCTTGAAAAAGCCTTTCAGGGGTATAATGCTTGTATTTTTGCATATGGACAGACAGGTAAGTATCTCCTTGTATTTATAGTCAGTGATATTAAATATGCCTTTCTTAACGCCTAGACCTAGAAAACACTTTCTAGTGACCCTTCTTGGGAAGTGACAGAAGCACGCTTCTGATTTTGTGAGTTTAACTGAATCTGATGATCAAAAGTACCCCTCTTTTTGAAGGTTCAACAATTTTGGTAATTGAGTAATTGAGCAAAGCTAGTTTCAAACTATTAAGTATCATTTTCCTAAATTATAGTTTTAAACTATATTTGAACTGGAAAAATAATTACTAGTTTCTCCGTATTATAAAGGTTATAATAAAAAGCTATAGAACAGCTCTTAGTACCATCCTATACGGAAGACCTTCCCTGGGATACGAGAGTGGCGTTGGATTTTTTTTTTAAGTTTATTTATTTATTTTGAGAGAGAGCGAGAGAGCGAGCTTGCGAGTGGGGGAGGGGTAGAGAGAGAGAGAAAGGGAGAGAGAGAATCCCAAGCAGGCTCCACACTGCCAGCACGGAGCCCGATTTGGGGGTCCAACCTCATGAACCGCGAGATCATGACCTGAGCTAAAATCAAGAGTCAGACGCTTTACTTCCTGAGCTACCCACGTGCCCCTTGAGTGGGGATGGATTATTAAACCAAGATGGTGAGACAGGTGCTTGGAACACATGGAACAGAAGCCCACTAGGGGCTCAGCCGTTAACACTGCTTCAGTTAGAAAGCAGCACTGCCTGCTGTCACGCCACAGGACAGCTAGGAGACTCAGGCAAGAGAATACGTATCGAGGCACTTTCACATACATAAACTATTTTTGTGGCTAAGGACTGTCAGTGTTGCTCAATAATGTATAGTTGACATTTACTAGACATACTTTTCGAGATCATATATCTGTAGAGGTTGTATTTGTAGGCCTCCCTCTGTCAAACTGGAGACCATGAGTGTTATAGAAAGAATAGTTGCCGGGGCGCCTGGGTGGCTCAGTCGGTTGAGCGTCCGACTTCGGCTCAGGTCATGATCTCGCGGTTTGTGGGTCCGAGTCCCGCGTGGGGCTCTGTGCTGACGGCTAGCGCAGAGCCTGGAGCCTGTCTTCAGATTCTGTATCTGCCTCTGTCTCTGACCCTCCCCTGCGCGCTCTCTCTCTCTCTCTCTCTCTCTCTCAAAAATAAATAAACCATTAAAAAAATTTTTTTAGAAAGAATAGTTGCTTTACTGCCCAAGGGCACGAGTTTGAGGCCCACGTTTGCCGCTTCGCCTGTGTGACCCTGGTTTGTGTATGTAGAAAATGCATATGATGGAAGCATTATGTTTCATTTCCTCTGCTTCCTCCTTTCTTTCTGCTTGATCTTCTCCAGGTTCAGGAAAATCCTTCTCCATGATGGGCAGTGCTGAGCAGCTGGGTCTTATTCCAAGGCTCTGCTGTGCTTTATTTAAAAGGATCTCTGTAGAGCAAAATGAGTCACAGACCTTTAAAGTTGAAGTATCCTATATGGAAATTTATAATGAGAAAGTTCGGGATCTTTTAGACCCCAAAGGGTAAGTTAGTGGTTGAAATTAAGCTTATAATGGCAGGGGCGGGTGGTGGGTAATAATTGTAAAATGATCCTTACGTTAAAACTGCAAGTGAATATATTTACTTGAGCCGTTGGGTCACTGGTCTGGTCTCAGTTCATTCACTGAGAGTCAGAGCCTGCTGGTATGCCCAGTACGTGTAGTTTATCCTAAATTCATATATGCAGTTGCTCACGTATGCCATTTAAAAAGATGTTTTTACTCTTGGTATTATTTTTGCTACCATGGCTGGTTCATACAAATTGAGTTAAGAATGACACATTGGTTCTCCCGTTCATGTTGGAAATCAACAGCTCTAAATTAGAGTAAGTGCTTGAAGGAACTCACCCTGGGCAAGCCATTCTCTCCCTGGGCTGTGCGCTGGAATCATGTTGGGGGGCTTTTTAAGGATATGCTGGGCTGAGCCCCACCCGTAGACACTATGAGTCAGTGGACCCAAGGGGAAGCCCCCACACTGGTACTTTTTAAAAACGCGGTGATAAAAACCAGATGAGTTTGATTCATAGAGAGAGAGGGTCATTTACTTTTCTTCCTTAATTAATTTTTTTTACTCACTTAAAAACAATACATATTCATAGAAAATTTAGAAAATAGGCAGAGTGTAGGAAAAACTAAAAATGACCTATAATCCCACCACTCAGAAATAACCATTGTTAAGCCTGTGGTGCATTTTGAGCCTGTGTTTCAAGTCTTTGGGGTGTGTGTGTGCTGAGGTCATTCTGTAAATACAATTCAGTACCCTGAATTATTTTTAAATGCGTCTAGCAGCTGTGGGACCAAGGGTGTCATCAAAGGTATACGATCAGAATGGTAGGTGACAAGGAAGTGAACCAGTCGTGGGAAATGTTTATATTTACTTTAAAGTTATTAACTGTTTACATATGAAAGAACACTTATAATACATGTAAGATATAAAAAATAATAAAATTGACTGCCCTATTTACCATTTGGCTTAATAAAATGGAGCATGATCGATAGTTTTGGAGTCGCTGTATGTTTCTCTTGGATTCCGTTCCATTCCCTACCCCTCCCCAAGGTAACCACTATTATGAATTTATGTTTCTCGTTATCTTCACCCCCCTTACAGTTTGCACATAATTTTGCACAATTTGAAACTTTGTGTGACATCATTATATGTCCTTCATTGACTTGTGGTTTTCCTGTTGATGATTCATTCATTCTGATGATGCGATTTTTACTGCTTTCTGGTGTTCCATGATATGATAATACCATAGTCTGTCTCACTCCTGTCACTTATGTGGTTTCCACGTTTTACCGACCTGCGTCCTCCTGCGTGTTGCAAATGTAGGGGTTTCTAGGGACTGTATCTGGGGTGGACTTGCGGGCAGTAAGATACTGAATCTCCGACTTCATGACGAGACAGCCCAACTGTCTTCCAAAGGGCTTATGCCAGCGAGCAGCCCACCAAGAGGGCACAAGAATTACATGTTAGTCCCCATCACAAGCACTTAATACTGTGCTCGACGTACTTTTTCTTGCTCCACAATAGCATTGAAGAGTCTCTGGTTGTGCAGGCTGAGTGAGCAGAATTCCAGATCCGTATGCATCCAGCTAGCTCTCTTAAAGATATGCGTTTGGTCTGGCCCGGTTTATAGTACACAGAATTGCTCATTGTCACGTTAAAGTTAGTAAAACCTACTTTGTAGGTTGCTATAAGATTAAATGAGATAACTAAAAGGTTCGTAGGGCACAATGGCACGACTTTGGGAAGCACTCAGCGATCCTTAGTTCCTTTTTTCCCCACACTTGAGTGATGCCAAGCATTGACTTTTGACTTGCAAGGTGATTAGTATCTGATGCAGCGAAAAAGGTGACAGGTACAGTATGCTCGTGATATATATATATGGGTTTGCTTTTAATCTCAATTACCTGTTGATAAGCTGTTGAAATGGGTCCCAAACCAAGTTTGTCATTTAAAAATCCAAAATAGTTTTAAAGTCTTCACCGGCAGAGCCAATTTTAATTATAGGATAAATATCAGTAACTACAAGCAATTGCCATATCACCTTCTATATAAAATTGTCAGCACAGCAGCAGCTGACATCAATGTATGTATACATCCAAGAAAGCAAATTAAAACACTTTAGTATTGTTCAATACTTGATCAAAACTTTAAGACATTATTTACTGAGACTGAGAATGTGCTTATTTATGAAATAGTCTTAAAAGTGTAATTCATTCCTGGCATGTTCTTTGCTTTCCTTCCTTCCTTCCTTCCTTCCTTCCTTCCTTCCTTCCTTCCTTCCTTCCTTCCTTCCTTCTTCCTTTCCTCCCTTCCTTCCTCCCTCCGTCCCTCCCTCCCTCCGTCCCTCCCTTCCTCCCTCTCTTCCTTCCTCCCTTCTTCCTTCCTCCCTTCCTTCTTCCTTCCTTCCTTCCTTCCTCCTTTTCCTCCTATATAAAACTGAAGTTCATCTACCAGAACAAGTTCGCCTGAGTATTCTGTGTCCTAGCTGTTTAGTTTGGGAGTAAAGATAGAATTTTTAAAATAGTAAGTTACTTTAAATAGAAATCAGAGTATAAAAGGCAGTCCTCATATGGAATGCTGTTTTGCTAATCCAAATAAAGTAGCTTTTAGAATATTTTTTGATCATTAAAAAAATTGCAATCTTAGCTTCTGAGTACTTAAAAAGAAAGAAAAGCTTCCCAGTTTGGTCTAATTCATTCATTCCTTTTTCCTTCCTCCCAAAGGAATAGACAGTCTCTTAAAGTTCGAGAGCATAAAGTGTTGGGGCCATATGTAGATGGTTTATCCCAGCTGGCTGTCACTAGTTTTGAGGTAAGTGTCATTAAAAAAAAAAGTCATTAAAAAAAAAAACTGGTGGTAAATCGAAGCATGTAAGTAACGTTGACTGTATTTTTTATGTGACTGCTTTATAGTATATTGGAACCACGTGCGGTCTCGGGAACCCAGTAGCAATATACCCTACAGGGAAAGACACAGCTTCAACCTGCTTTGTTGTGAAGGCATTACATAGTGTGGCTAGGAGGCTCGGCATTTTGAGTTGCTGAATATTTTCTTTCCGACCACTTTGTTGAAACTGTTCTCCCCAAGGTTGCCAGTGATGTCCTCCTAGAGAGGTCTAAACACATACAAGCAGTGTTGGGTAGTCAAGTCACACTCCGCCCTCTGACAGGGTCTCCTCTGCTCATTTCCATTACTTTTCACTCTTCTGGCTCTTCTGTTTGTCTGAATTGCTCCTCTCTCCATTGACCGATCCATCTCTTTCTCCTGCTACTTGACTTTTATGCCTCTATATATTCCCGACTTGATGTTTTGAACCTACTTCTATTGTCACTGCTCCGGAAACCCCCCCCAAACAACCTGGTCTGTGTTGCTGAAGGATGCAGACAGATGAGAGAGCCAAGGCGTCCTCTATCTAGTTGTGCTGTCTGGAGGTTGTGGCCATATCATCATCGCCTTGGACTCAGTGTGACCAAAATTAATCTGTGAGATAACCCCCTCCAGCCATTTAGATGAAGACATTTTTAGTATTGCTCAAATCAGAAATAGAGGGCAGTCATCACTTTAGAAGCACTTAGGTTCCGAAGTGAATGGACGCCTCTCTGGGGTAAGGTGCTAAGTCGATACCTTGACTCAGGTGCATGGTTCCTAGCTCAGTGTGCTGGGGTCAGTGTTCATCTCACCCTGTCACTCATTAGTAAGAGCCAGGGAGCTTGTGATTTACATCCCCGCTGTGTCTCTGATTAGATGTGGGAAAATTTAACTTGACCTCCATGAACGTCAGTGTTCTGTGGATAACATCAGTAGAATACATCTTTTTTTATTATTTTTTTTAAACATTCATTTATTTTTGAGAGACAGAGAGAGACAGATCATAAGCAGGGGAGGGGGCAGAGAGAGAGACACACACACAGAATCTGAAGCAGACTCCAGGCTCTGCGCTGTCAGCACAGAGCCCGACGCGGGGCTCGAACCCACGAACTGTGACATCATGACCTGAGCCGAAGTCGGACGCTTAACCAACTGAACCACCCAGGTGCCCCAGGAGAATACATTTTTTATATAAAAGTTTATTCATCACACATTGTGTAAGAGCCCATAGGTTCCCGGTGTTCGAAGGCAGGTGTACAAGGATGAATAAGGAAAAGTCCCTGTCCTTGGAGAAGCACGGTGTGGGAGGAGGGGGACATATAAGCAGTAGACAGCTATGCAGAGTCTGAAGCACAGGGGTGTTAGAATAAAATAAGGTCACTGCCATTTCTGAGTATCTTGAGTGCTCGACAAACATTAGCTCTTTTCTCCGCTAGGAACTTGCAAAGGCAAAAGTGGATGCTAAATGGGACAATTGCGGGAGGGCCAGAATGGGGGAAACATCTCGTATCTTAGAAGGCGGAGAGGGGGGTGGCGACTCCCACTGGGCCCCCACGGAGGTTCCGGATGGAAGGGCCCTGACCCTGCCTCACAGGGATGGTAATTAACCCGTAAACCTGGTGGGCGGGACCGCATTCCCATGTGTTTGCTTCTAATGTTTTCCTTATGCTTTGCCTCTAGGATATTGAGTCACTGATGTCTGAGGGAAATAAGTCTCGGACGGTGGCTGCAACCAACATGAATGAAGAAAGTAGCCGCTCCCATGCTGTGTTCAACATCATAATCACGCAGACGCTTTATGACCTGCAGTCTGGGGTGAGGGACAGGGGAGAACCTTTGGTGGCAATAAAAGAACTCCAGTATCTGCAGCAGTTAAATGTTTGGGTTGGGTTCAGTTGCTGAGAATTTTATGTGGGCTTTTCTACTTACTAGCTGAGCCACTTTGCTTAAATCGTTTAGTTTATTAGGTCCTCCTTTATATATAATTTCAAAAATATATAGGATTTCTTGTGTAAAGTCCCTAAAGAGCATGATGATGTCACCATACAGCTTTTAATATGTATCCTTTCATCCTGAAATTCCCCTAAAAACAGCTGCATCTACCTCATAGCCCTTAAGGGCTATTAAAGAGGAAACCACAACCTTTAGCCTAAAGAACACTTTTTCAAAAGAAGAGGAATTTGACCTGAATATGCAGGAATCCTCCTGTGCTGGGGTTTTCTCAAAGGCACATAAAATCTCCCGCTTCCTGACTACATTCTGGAAAGCTGAGCGTGCTTGCTCCCCAGCTGTACAGCCAACGCCGCGTTCGCACGCCAGGTTTGAATTTGACCGTGAAGTTGCGAGTCCGCCTAGCTTCCCACCTGCGCGGCGGCAGGGGCCTGGCCGCCGGGGCTGCCCTCAGTTACATACGAACGTCCGTGTAGACATGTGCCTTTACACTCACGTGTGTTGTCGTCCCGTCTCCTCCAACTAGAACTCCGGAGAGAAGGTCAGCAAGGTGAGCCTGGTGGACCTGGCGGGCAGCGAGAGGGTGTCCAAAACTGGAGCCGCAGGAGAGCGCCTCAAAGAAGGCAGCAACATTAACAAGTAAGGGGGTGCGCGCAGCCCCGGGGTGGCGCTGCGCCCGCTGGCCCAGCCGCGCGTGCGCCTGGGGGGGCCTGGTGCCTGCGAGGCGGTCGGACGGGCCCCGTGGTGGCGGCCCAGGGTCCGTGCCGCTTTGGGAAACGGAGCGGGGGGAAGCCAGGAGCCCGCCTCCGCCGACACGCGCGAGGGGTCTGTGAGCGAAGCTTCACGCCGCGGCCCCGCGCAGTGTGAGGCCGCCTTGCGGGCATGCGCACCGCCGTTCTCTCAGTCCGATTCTATCCTAAATGAACCCGAGCGGCGCACTCTCAAAACAAAACCCGCTTTGAAGCCCCTGTTGGGCGAAAGCCGTTTCAACGTCAATACCTAAACCAGAGAGACCAGTTAGGAGCGCCCGCCACGTTGAAAACTCAACTGTTTGCCTTCGGCGTGCCCAGTGATGCGCGCTGGAGGCTGAAAGAGGGCAGGGCCGTGCAGGATGTGTAGGAGTTTGCCAGATAGACAAAGGAGATGAAGGCGTTCCGCACACCAGCAGGTGAAGGGCTTGTTCTTTTCAGGAACGCGGTCTCCCAGGCTGCAGAGTTTCTGTCTGGCTCAAGCCAGACCGCCGGAGTCCAGTCCTTCCTTTCACCCCTCTGTGCTTGCTTTTTCTCCTCTGTAAATGGGGGATAATAATAGTCCCTACTTCATAGAATTGTTGGAGCTCAAATGCCCATAATGTGCTCAGAACAATGCCCGGAACTGAATATCAGTTGCTGCAGCTATTATTTTTATAACCTGTGTAAACAGCATAAACGCTCAGCAGAAGAGGGGCACCTGGGTGGCTCAGTCGGTTAACGCGTCCAACTTGGGCGCGGGTCATGATCTTGTGTTTCTGAGTTCAAGCCCTGCGTCGGGCTCTGTGCTGACAGCTCAGAGCCTGAAGCCTGCTTGGGATTCTGTGTTTCTGCTCTCTCTGCCCCTCCCCTGCTTGCGTTCTGTCTCTCTCTCAAAAATAAATAAACATTAAAAAAAATTTTTTTAAGTTCTGCAGAAAGTAGTTTAGTTTGCACTTGTAACCTTGTTCTGCTGAGGCATAATGACGTGGGTTTCGTTTAGGACAGAAGTGACAAGAGGTAATAGAGGCAGAAACATGTTGGTGCAACTTGCATTTTAAAAATGATGCTAGCACATTACAGTTTTAGTGTTCTGACGTTCAAAATTAGAAGTGAGATATCACCCCCTCTATCAGCTGGACACAGCGGCACTCACTGCAGTGACCGCCACTTTAGGGACTTAATCTTCCAGTCATCCTGTCTCCTGCTCTAATCACAAAGGGTTTTGCTGGATTTCATGACACAGCATTGTGGAGGCCCGGCCTGCGCTGCAGCTCGGTGATCCCCAGTGAGCTCCAGGGCTGGGATGGGAAAGCAGGAGCGGGGTATGAGGAAGCAGGTGTCAACCAAAGGCTGTCAGTCCTCCTAGAGATTTGTTTACTGCTGCTAAGCCATGCCATCCCTTTGCCTTCTGGCTGGGCATGTGGGAAAACGCTAGAAGTTCTGTGCTGGAACTGTGTGAGAATTTAGGGTTCTCAAGGCTGGCCTTGAAGGGTGGTGCTCACTAACTTGTACTGACCTCTTACTCTGTTCCAGGCACTGTTCTGAATGCTCCGTATGTAATAATTCATCTGATCCTCACATTAGCACTGGCGGAAGCGGGGAGTCTGTTATCCCTATTTTATAGATGAGAAGACCAAAGCAGAGAGTGGTTAAAGAACGTGCCCCAGGCCTCAGAGCTCCGAGTATGGATCTGGATCTGGTTGCAGGCAGTCTGGCTCCAGAGCCCTGTGCTGTGTGTACCTGGGGTGACCATGTGTTCCGTGTGCCTGCAAGAGTCCTAGTTGGTACTTTTGCCCCAGAGTAAACATTGTAGTGCCCTCTTCAGTTGGGGCACTAAATTAGGTCACGTCCCAAGCTGGACTACCTCAAGTCCACATGGTAACATGATTTAGATCTCCAGCAACTGACTCTCTTCCATAAAGACTCACTGAATTGAATGGAATCCTCTTAGTATCCTGCTGTTGTTCCTAATTTATGTGCTAGCTCTCTCACAAACGGATGCATGTACTCCATGCTACTAGTCTGTGCGATCTGGTCTTCTGGTTCTTTATAGTTTTCAGAGCACTTTCGTATGCATTATTTCATGTGATGCTCCTAATGGGTATTTTTATCTACTGATAGAGGAGGAAATTGATAGGTGGAGACAGTTAAGTAATATGGATGAAAACCCAGCAGACATTGATTAAGCCTTTGCTGTGTGTCTGGCCCTGCATTAGATGCTGGGGGTGCAAAGGAAATTTACTTATTGTTGTAGACATACTGCCTCCCCGCCCCCTAAATAGGTCCTCGTCCTAATCCCCAAAACTTGTGCATAGGTGACCTTGAAAGGCAGAGGGTTTTGCAGATGTGATTAAGTTAAGATTTTGCTATGAGGAGATTATCCAGGTAGACCTGATGTAAAAACAAAGCTCCTTAGGGGCTCCTGGGTGGCTTAGTCGGTTAAGCATCCAGCTCTTGATTTCAGGTCAGGTCATGATCTCATGATTTGTAGGTTTGAGCCCCGCATTGGTCTCTGTGCTGACAGTGTGGAGCCTGCTTGGAATTCATTCTCTCTTTCTCTCTCTCTGTCTCTCTCTCTGTCTCTCTCTCTCTGTCTCTCTCTCTCTCTCTCTCTCTCTTTCTCTGACCCTGTCCCACTTGCATGCTCTGTCTCTCTTTCAAAATAAATGTAAAAACTTTAAAAATATATAAACAAAGCTCTTTAAAAGTGGAAGGGGGAGGTAGGAGGGCCAGAGTTGGTCAGAGTGCTGCAGAGTGATGGAAAGGCTTCACTGTCCAGCTCTTGTTTGAAGGTGGGGGAGGGGCCATGAGCCCAGGAATTCGGGCAGCCTATGCGAGATGGAAGTGCAAGGAGACAGATAGTCCCCATGGCAGCCCTGCTGACACCTTGATGTTAGCCCCGTGAGACACGTACTGGACTTCTGGCCTCCACAACTATCAGAAAACAGGTGTTGTTTTAAGTCACTGCATTTGTGATGATTTGTTAGAGCATGATCGGTGCCCTTGAGAGCACATAGTTTAGGACAACAGGAAATCACTTTGCTTGAACAAAATGAAAGGAAGGAGGATTTTTTTTTTTTTGGCCAGACAAGGTTGAGACATGCTATGTAAGCCAACATGTAAGCATGGAACTGTGTTTTATGACACCTTAGCCAGCCTGTGGATGTTTGCCGAGTTGGTCTTGTGCTTTTCCCAAAATAACCGGCTCAGAGGGAGGGGAGCTGCCTCTGACCCTCTTCCGCTGTGCCTCAGTCCAGGCTGTTTTCTTTTCCTCAGATACCTCTCTGATCTCCCTGAGTAGGTGCATCTGCCCCGAGTCCAGTCTGGACCCAGGTCTCCACACGTGTCCTCCAGACTCTCACTGTGGTCATTGGTACATAGCGACTGTATGAATGGGACATCTTCTTGCCACTAGAAGGTTCCCTGGGGTCAGCACAGCTGTCTTAGAGACCCTCACGGAAATTGGCCCTCCATCCCTTACCTGTCATTCCAAAATCCAGAACGCTCTGAAAACCAAGTGCTTTTCTTTTCTTCACAGCTTGCTTGTTGGTAGAGCCTCACCTGAACTCCCATGAGACTCTGTAGTTTGATCTGTGTTTATAGTCTCTGTAGGGTGGCCATTCATTCGTTTAGCTGTAGAAATGTAAATGTATTGTATTACAGGCTGCTGCCCCAGATCTCCCCATGGTCATGTGTGATGTATGCACTACACTCCCTTTCCACACACATGTGGCCCCAAGGATTTCAGAAACGATGTGCAGACTTGCACTTTTTTGATCCATTTATCCAATATGTGTTGAACATTGACTGGGCATAAGACCACAGGGAAGAGGGGCACCTGGTGGGTCAGTTGGTTAAGCGCCCAACTCTTGATCTCAGCTCAGGTCTTGATTTCTGGGTTGTGAGTTCAAGCCCCGTGTTGGACATGTGCCTGCTTAAAAAAAAAAAAGAAAGAAAGGAAAAAAAAAAAAAAGAACAAAGAGAAGGGTAGATGGGACCCTGGCCTTGGGAAGGTCAAGATCCAATGGGGAAGCAAGTCCCTTAAAGGGGTAGTAGTAATACATTAAGTACAATGGAAACTTATCCAGAGGGTGCAGTGGGAACACGGTGACAACACAGCTAAAAAGTTCTGTAAAACACAGATGAGGAAACAGCAGTCTACTGTGGGGATTAAATGAGTTACTATTTGTAAAGTGCTTCTTGGAACAGTGCCTCGCATATAGTAAGCTCTGTGCAAGTGTGTACTAACAAGGTAACAAAATAATAATAAATTGAAAGGTCTGCCTGATAGTTCCACAAATGGCCTTTTAAGCCTTAAAATCAGTGCCCTGTTGAGTGCTAAAATTAAAGACATCTCCGACATGTTTCCTGAGCTTTCCCTCGGCCTCCTATTTGGGATTCTTTTGATGGAACATTAGTAATCCTCTTACACAAACCTGTCAGGGACTTCGCACAGATATTAGTGTCTGCTTAATGGGCTCTGGATTTAGGAGCTTCATCTCTTCTTAAGCTCTTAAGAGCTATAAAGCAGTATTATTCCTTCGTTCGGTGAGCTGACGCACCTGTGTGGCTGCACCACCGTGGCCTGTTCAGGGCGTGGGAGAAACAAGCTGTAGACTACCCTCTTGGGGTCAATCTGGACACTCAGTCTGCCGCTCCACCTGTCTGTTGAGGGTGGGGTGAGGAAGCCCTGCTCCTGGAGTCTGGTGGGTTAGCTTCCCTAAGAGCTCATTCAGATCATGGAACACCCGCTAATACCCTTGGGAATGACATTGGAAATGACTCCATCCAATTTTCAGCCATAGCCAGTTACTAAATGCAAGCAATGTTCATCCAACGAGTATCATTCCCGGTCTCCGTTCTGTTTCAATTACTGTGGTTGACAATAAAGTATATACTAAACATTTCCCCCAATGGGTTCTACTCAACATTTGTTCTAGGGGTACTGGTACATGTTACTTTTGGGGTTCTGTCATATAATTTGTGTTATAATATAGTAAACTAGAAGCCTAGTATTTCTAATGTTTCGTATGACTCAATCCTCCTTTTTTTCTTCTTGAGTACTTTCTGCAACTCTTAATCATTTCCTCTCGGAAATCTTGCTTAATTGGATATTGCCTGCTTAACCAAAGATGAACTTGTACCTGGGGAGAGTAAAAATGGTCTGCCTCTGCCCATTATTCAAGGGCTGCTGGGAGCGGGGGGTTCTTATCAATTTACCATTCATGCATTGCAGGGTCCAAGGATGTGGGAAAAAATCTGAATAAGCATCTTTGCATTTACCACGAGAGCCCCACAAAGGAGAGAGCAAAAATCTTCTCTGGATGCGGTAGCCACATGTTTTGGGGGCCATGTGACATTGTCACCTCAGTGTTTCTCAAAGCATTTTTTGCAAAATGCTAGTTCCTCAAGTGGATCCTTGGACAAATAGCTTTGAGAAAGGCTGCTTAAACAGCCTTCCTTTGGAGACTCCCTGCTAAAATGTCCGATAAGCCCTGCCGTAATGGATCCCATATTAACTTTAACTTATTCCCTGAGCTTATTTGATGGCAGAATGCTAGGCATAACACAGATTAAAATCTCCAGAACCAATATTCCAAAGAACTTGTTTTTGAAAATGTTGATGTATACTGTATTTCACCACAGCGCTGGAAAAGGAAGAGACAGGAGATGGTACTTGTTAGATGCACATCTCTGCCTTGGAATGACTTGCGCCGGCCCCTGGAGACCGGTATGGGGCGGCATGGAGTCTGTTCTGTGGGTACCATGACTTTCTTTCCACTCCTGCTGTGGGATGGCATTGGCCTTTCCCCAGTTTTGCTACACACACTCTTTGCATTTCTCCTTTACTGTTAAGAGTGGAGACTTACTGGGGAAATGCACTAACTCAAGTCCACTAACTCCATCATCTTTCAACTAATTCTTTAAAAGCCAAGGATTACATTCTGCTGCAAGCAATAGCTGTCGTGTCGACCAAATGCTGTATTTCTTTTCCCCACTTACCTCTTTTGAGGTAGAGCATCTCAAAAATGCTATCAGGCACACAGCTCTACTAACCTTGGTGTGTGTTCACATTGTCCTCATGACCTCAAGATGGAGCTACCATTCTAGGCATTGTATCCTTATCTGTGTTCCAAACAAGGAAGGGCAGGGAGGAAGGGCCAACCAAGGACCACTGGCTTCTGGCTTACGTCTACGAAATATGTACCTTTTCTACCAAACAAAGCTTTCTTGGAAGACCCACCCGGTCAGATGGTCTCCCTGCATCTCATTGGCCAGAGCTGGGTTTCATGGCTTTCTAGAGCTACAGAGAACTCTTAAAAGCGGAATTTTTAGCCCAGCGTAAGCTTCCCAGCAAAATCAGGGTTCTGTTAGCAAGTAAGAAGGGGAGAATGGATGTTGCGTCAATACCCACAGAGCGTACCAAAACCATGTTGAATTAGTCCTTTTTAGAAAGAGATCTATGTTCTGTCCTTCAGTATATTCTAGACTCAGTTTTACTCAGCAGATACTGACTGACTGCTTTCTATAAGCAAGGCATAGTAATTGTATGATGTAACAAGGTCTCTGCCCTCAAAGCAATCATAACCTTAAGTAGAAAGAGATAGAGAAATACAGTTAACTCTAGCAACGTTTAACTGCACTTATGACCTTAGAAAAAAGATCATTAGAAAAGTAGGTAAAATAATATAATATTTGAAATCCATCCTGGAGAGTACAGGTAACTCCCATCACATCATATCCACTCTAAGGGAAGGAGTCTGATGGTCAGAGTTTCAAGGAAAGCTCTGCAGGTTGGAGGAAGTTGCAGAAAAGGAAAAGAAAAAAAAGAATTATGACCAGGTTTTTCTCGATTGTATTTATTGAGCGGCTTTTATTTTATTGTTGATCCTTCTAAGCTTTTTACTTTATTCTTATTTTTTATGTTTATTTATTTATTTTGAGAAAGAGAGCACATACCTGTGTGCATCTGTGTAGGGAGGAGAGAGAGAGAGAGAGAGAGAGAGAAAGGGGAGAGGGAGAGAGAGAGAAAGGGGAGAGGGAGAGAGAGAATCCCATGCAGCTCTGGGCTATCAGCATGAGCCCCACGAGGGGCTCTATCCCACCAACCATGAGATCATGACCCCAGCCCAAATCAAAAGCCGGTCACCCCACCAACTGAGCCATCCAGGCTCCCCTATTTCTTTTTAGTTTCAAATTCTCCATTGTTATAGATAGGTAGATTTTTAAAATCTCTATCTTAAAACATGGGTGGCTTAAAACATTCTTAAAACATTCATAAATGTTATCCCCTAGGGGCGCCTGGGTGGCTCAGTCGGTTAAGTGTCCAACTTCGGCTCAGGTCATGATCTCACGGTTCGTGAGTTCGGGCCCCACGTCAGGCTCTGTGCTAACAGCTCAGAACCTGGTGCCTGCTTCTGATTCTGTGTCTCCCTCTCTCTCTGCCTCTCCCCCACTCGCCCTCTGTCTGTCTGTCTGTCTGTCTCTCTCTCTCAAAAATAAACAAATATTTAAAAATTTAAAAAAATAAAAAAAAATAAATGTTATCCCCTAGCCTAATCCTTCTGTCCTCTCCAGTCAACCTCTATTTACTCTGTGCCCACCAGCCCAGCCCAAGAACTGATGGGAAGGTTAGGAGCTTCCTTACTATGTCTACTTCACTTAGGTTCAGGGAAGGAGCTATGCATTATTTTTTCAGCCCCTCAAATCTGCAGACAGCCCCACCCTGTTGGGGAAACCTGTGAGCTGCCATTCGACTCTAGTATGAGAAGGCAGTGCTAGCAGGATCCAGTAATTTGTGATTTTCTTAAATTCTTAAGCTCCCTTGGAATAAAGTTACTGTTAAACTACTTAAGCCCATTGTTCAGCTTTCATGTGTTGAACTTTCATACTGTTTTTGAGATTCCAGAAGCCCATGGATCATTGCTTCCAGGTCGAACGTAGCAGGGAGCGGGGGTGGTGCCCGTGAGCCCACCCCACCCCATCACTGGGTCACCTAGTTACCCCTCAAACATCATGGAGTCCCCCCTGCCCTGCAGTTCATTTCTTTTTGTTCCAAGGGGGCAGTAGGTTGTGATGGAGTCCTTGTTTTGAAGGTGGGCACACTGTCAGGTAAAAGGCTTCTACTAATGATAACCTTCTCTAACTGGTTAAGTGACAGAGCAAAGTACACACATGACGGAGTCATGCGATCATGTCTGCCCAGCCCCACCCCTGTGCAGTGCCTGCTGACGGTGCTGGAAGCGTGCACGTGGTGCTGTAGACATCGATGACTTCGTGCTACCTTCCCCTTTTTCTCTCAAAGCACTCATTTGATTTTTTTTTTTTTTGCCCTTGTTTAGCAGTGCCCAGAACTTTCTTTTTTCACTAGTGACACTATCAAATTAGAAAATAGGAGCAGTTGCCACAAGATAGAGTTAGATTGTGTCTGGATGAAAAATACATAAACCCAAAATGTGTTTTCATATCAAGGGTCACTGTTCACTTTAGAATTGCTAATATTGACCTTGGAGTCACTGAGCTCTTTATAGTCTGAATGGATTAATTTTTGCTGTGTTTAAGCACTAAAAACTGATACAGTTCAAAGAACTGTTTTCAACTGAAAATTTTATTTATTTCAACAGTTGCAAAACCTGAAGGACACCCTATTAAAGCAGAAATTTGTTTTTGCCTTATATTGAATTTCTGGTTTCTTTTATTTCATATATAGCACATGCCTTTCTTTTCTCCTTCCTTCCTCCCTTCCTTCCCTCCTTCCCTCCTTCCCTCCCTCCTTCCCTTCCTTCCTTCCTTCCTCTCTTTCTTTCTTTCTTTTCAATTTTAGAGAGGGAGAGAGAGCACAGGAGAGGGACAGAGAGAGAGAGAATCTTTTTTTATTTTTATTTTTTAATGTTGATTTATTTATTTTGAAAGAGGGAGAGCAGGAATTGGGGAGGGACAGAGAGGAGAGAGAATCCCAAGCAGGCTGTATGCTGTCAGCGCATGGCTCAAACCCATGAACCGTGAGATCATGACCTGAGCCAAGCTCAACCTACTGAGCCACCCAGGCGCCCTTTTACTTACTTTTTAAATTTTATTTTATTTCAGGAAGCCTGGGTGGCTCAGTCAGTTGGGTGTCCAACTTCAGCTCAGGTCATGATCTCACAGTTCGTGGGTTTGAGCTCCACATTGGGCTCTGTGCTAGCAGCTCAGAGCCTGGAGCCTGCTTCCGATTCTGTGTGTCCCTGTCTCTGCCCCTCCTCTGCTCATGATCTGTCTCTCTCTGTCTCTCAAAAATAAATGTTAAAAAAAATTTTTTTTTAATTTAATTTTATTTCATCATGGTAAGTATACACTTGAGCCCCCATCCCCCTCTTAACCCGTCCCCCTGCCCCCCCTCCCATCTGGTAGCCATCAGTTTGTTCTCTAGTGTTAAAGAGTCTGTTTCTTGATTTGTCTTTCTTTTTCCTTTGCTTGTTTCTTTCTTTTTAATTTTTTAATGTTTATTCATTTTGGAGAGAGAGAGAGACGCATATTGCAAGCAGGGAAGAGGCAGAGAGAGGAAGACACAGAATCTGAAGCAGGCTCCAGGCTCTGAGCTGTTGGCACAGAGCCTGATGCAGGGCTTGAACCTATGAACCGTGAGATCATGACCTGAGTAGAAGTTGGACGCTTAACCAACTTAGCCACCCAGGTGTCCCTGCTTATTTTGTTTCTTAAATTCCACATATGAATGGGATCATATCGTATTTATCTTTCTCAGATTGACCTATTTTGTTTAGCATTATACTCTCTAACTCTATCTGTGTTGTTGCAAATGGCAAAAATTTCATTCTTTTTTGTGGCTGAATAATATTCCATTGTATGTAGATACCACATCTTCTTTATCCATTCATTTACTGATGGACACTTGGGCTGTTTCCATAATTTGGCTTTTGTAGGTAATGCTGCAGTAAACATAGGGGTGCATGTATCCCTTTGAATAGTATTACTGAATTTTTTTAAGTTTATTTATTTATTTTGAGAGAGACATAGAGTGTGCAAGTGGTGGAGGGGCAAAGAGAAAGAGAATTCCAAGCAGGCCCCACACTGTCAGCTCAGAACCCAATGCGGGGCTCAAACGTATGAACTATGACATTATGACCTGAGCCAAAACCAAGAGCCAGATGCTTAACTGACTGAGCCACCCAGGCACACCCTGTATTATTGTATTTTTAAGGTAAATATCCACTAGTGTGATTACTGGATTGTAAGGTAGTTCTCTTTTTAATTTTTTGAGGTACTTCCATACTCTTTACTACAGTGGCTCTATTAGTTTACATTCTCCCCAACAGTGCATGAAGGTTACTTCTTCTCCATATTCTCACCAACATTTGTTTCTTGTGTTGTTGCTTTTAGCCATTCTGACAGATATGAATGAGGTGATATTTCATTGCAGTTTTTATTTGCATTTTCCTGATGATGAATTATGTTGAACGTCTTTTCATGTGTAGGTTGGCCATCTGTATGTCTTGGGCGAAATGTCTGTTCATGTCTTCTGCCCATTTTTAATAGGATTATTTGTCTTTGGGTGTTGAGTCATATTAGTTCTTTATATATTTTGGGTACTAACCCTTTATCGGATATGTCATTTGCAAATACCTTCTGAGGTTCAGTTAGTCGCTTTTAGTTTTGTTGATTGTTTCCTTCTATGTGTAAAACCTTTTTATTTTGATGTAGTCCCAGTAGTTTATTTTTGCCATGTTCATTCTTAAAATTGTTACCTTTGGGAGAAGTGACGGAGTGATTGAACTTGAATTTTTTTTAAAACAGCTATATTGAGAAATGGTTCACATACACATACTTTACCACTTAAATATGTACGATTTAGTGGCTTTATTATCAGAATGTATTAACATCATCACAATCTGATTTGAAAACATTTTCGTCATCCCCAAAGAAATGTTATGTCTAAGTCATTCCCCATTTCCACCACCCCCAGCCCTGGGCAACCACTGCCTTTATCTCTATAGATTTGCCCCTTCTGGTTATTTCATAATAATGGAATCAATATGTGGCTATATTAGTTTCCCAATGTGATTAAAACAGATTACCACAAACTGGGTGGCTTACAACAACAGAAATTTATTTTCTTACAGTTCTGGAGTCCAGAAATGCAAAATCAGGGGATTGCCAGAGTTTGTTCCTTCTTGGGGCTCAGAGGGAAAATCTGTTTCTCACCTCTCTCCTACCTTGTAGTGGTGGCTGCCTCTCTCCTACTTTGTAGTGGTGGCTGCCTCTCCTTGACCTTCCTTGGCTTGTAGATGCATCACTCCCATCTCTCCTCTGTTCTCACACTGCCTGCCCCTCTGTTGCCTGTGTGTCTTCACACGGCCTTCTTAGAAGGGCATCAGGCATTGGATTACAGCCCCCTTAAAGCCAGTGTGATCTCATCTTAACTAATTACATCTGCAAACACCCTGCAAACAATCCGAATGAGATTACGTGTCAGGTTCTGGTGAACTTGAATTTGGGGTGGACACTATTCAACCCAAGACATTGGCCTTTGGTGTTTGGCTTTTTTCACTTATCATAACTTTTCAAGGTTTATCCATCTGTGGCTTCTATCAGAATCCTCTCTTATGGCTGAATAATATTCCCTTGTGAGGACATCCCACACTTTATTCATCCCTTTATCATTGATGGACATACATGTGGGTGGTTTCTACACCATTTTGGCTGTTGCGAATAATGCAGCTGGGAAAACTCTTATATAAGTTTTTGTGTGGGCATGTGTTTTCATTTGTTTTGGGGTGAATTTAACTTTTGAATCTGTCAATTATAATGTACATATTTATGTCACTTTGCAGGAATAGCTGTTATTAAAATTCTGGCTCATGTTCTGCCTTTTGAGTTTGCCAAGTGACTCACCTTTGAGCAATTATGTTTTGCGAGAACTGTGCTTTGTTTCAGCTCATTTAATGGAAGTCTCTTATTAACATTAGGAAGAAAGCTGTCTGGTCCTTCTGGTCACTTGCTGATTTGTGCTCTTTTTTTTTTTTTTATAAATAAGTCATAACCTTTAATTTTCTAACCTTTCACAGAGCATTTTCTCTTTGTGATATCATGTACGTTTCCCTGCTCTCCTGGGAGATCTCCCGAGGCTGTTCTTTTCTGGCTGCTAAACTTGGGATCCCATTGATTTCCTTTTAAAAGTGTACTTGGTGCTTAACTGTGACACAGTAGGATGTCCTTCATCTCTCAACTCAACAAATTTGTGGCTTTTGCGGTGATCTTTGCTCCGGGTGCAGAGAACATATGTTAGCATCCAGGGAATGTCCAGGAGACTACTCCAGCCTGCACCAGAATCACCTGGAGGGCTGGTTAGAGCACAGAGTGCTGGGTCCCACCACCAGTGTCCATAGGTCTCGGGTGGGGTGGGGCCTGTGAATGTGCATGTGTAACAAGGTCCCAAGTCATGCTGGTGGCTTCTGGTCCCGGCAGCATGTTTTGAGCCTATACAGTTAAACACATGTACCACTTTGGGTTCTGTTCAACCAGGGCCTCTCAAAATTAAGCATGCCTGTGAATCACCTGGAAATACCTTGCACTGGTTCTGACTCAGTAGGCCTCTGGAGGCTTCCAAGAGTGTGTGTTTCTAACCAGCTCTCAAGGGACGCCAGTGCGGCTTTCTGTAGCAGGTGTTGAAAGAGTCGCCATATGCTGTCCTCTGCTTGGGTGGGTCTTTGTTCTACACAGCTGTAAAAACTCCACACTGAAATCAGCTTGTCAGCTTTATCACATGAACAGGATCCACCTTGTAACGTGTAGGGAAAGGTTCTTCTCAAGTTATGTGGTTCTTATGGAAAACAAAATGGGAGCCTGAATGGTCCGAGTTCAACGCAAAGACTAAATGGTTCAGACTTCAACGTAACATTTGGAGTAAATTAAAATTCCCTAGAATGATCTTTTAAACGTATGTTCCCACGTTCTGAAATATCTGTGAATCGATTCTTACAGGGCTTCGAAATTCATTCTTGTAAGTTAATGGAGTTACTTTTTGTTTTTCGTTTTCTCAGCTTCTTGACAAATTAAATGTGGTTATATCAACTTTAGGGCCTTGTTGTTCTGCATACTTTATACTTATTGCCTGGAACGATTATTGTTTTATGGAAACAATATAACCATTCCATAATTTCTAATTTCCGAAATTTCTTTCTTTCGGCAGATCCCTTACAACCTTGGGGTTGGTTATATCCTCCCTGGCTGACCAGGCAGCTGGCAAGGGCAAAAACAAATTTGTGCCTTATCGAGATTCAGTGCTCACTTGGCTTCTTAAGGTAATTCATTGTTCTGGTGTGTTCCTCTCCAACCAAAACCTGGCTGTTTCAGAAGAGCCAGCTGGAAGGTGTGTGCAGAGCTAACCAAATATACCACACCCCCCGACAGTACTGCTAATCCGAATTCCTAGGAACACAAGATGAAAACTCGTTCCTATTGCCTTTCTTGCCTGCATGATAATGCTATTTTATACGACAGGCATCGTTCATTGTTGTGACTATAGAGAAACCACATCTCATCATAAGATGACTCATGAGATACAGTCCCATGTCCACAACACATTTGCTTCACAGAGAATGCCATGCATGTGTTTCTTCAGCGACCCACATACATGTTGTGCACAGAATGGGGCTCATTGCCTAAGAGGCTCCTGGGAATGTTTTGCAGGATAACTTGGGGGGCAACAGCCAGACCTCTATGATAGCCACCATTAGCCCGGCAGCAGACAACTATGAGGAGACCCTCTCCACCCTACGATACGCAGACAGAGCCAAGAGGATCGTTAACCATGCCATTGTGAACGAGGACCCCAATGCCAAAGTCATCCGGGAGCTGCGGGAGGAAGTAGAGAAACTGAAGGAGCAGCTCTCGCAGGCTGAGGTGAGATCAACCTGGTCTCCCTGTGTTTGAGGTTGCCTGACATGTGGTATCTGAGGCGGGGAGGATGTGGTCGCCTGCAGTTTAAGGTCATCTCCATGTGTTCGACATTTCTGACTGGCGTCTCCTGTATGCTAAGCGTCGTGAAGACAACGTGAGTAATACCAGCCATCTGTCCTAGGAACTTAACCTCCAGCCAACCAGAAGTGAGTTGTTGCTACTGCCTAATTGTTTGCCTCAGTAGATCAGGTGCCCTTGGGCACGGATCTTGCCCAGTGTGAAATCCCAAGAACCAAATGGGTTGTTTTTATGAACATTGTAAACTCCGTGCCCATACGGCCTTGCAGATTTCAGAGAAATTAGTTCTATGTCCTCTCTTCCTTAAGTCAGGGAAGGCAGCATGTTCAAAGAGAAACATTAGGAATAACTCAGGAAATCTCCTTTCATTTTGTTTCTTGTATATCAGCTCCCGGCAGGAAACAAAATTGGCGATTTCTCATTGTTACCATCTTTCCTTGGCTTGATCCAGCTTTAATAATCACACCCTCTAAGTAGCTATTGCTTTTTGCAAGTTACTGGGTGAGGCACCAGCTCATTTGAAATAGGTAATAGGACTGAAATGAAGGCCAAGTAAGTGCCTTGATTTAAGTCACGTACTTCCCCATGCCTGACTCGGGTGTGTACTTCGGGCTGCTGAGTTCACATTCCTTCATACCACTCCCTTCTGACCCCTCTTTAGTCGGGAGAATAGTAAGCTATGGCAGGAAAGGGGTAACAACAATTATTTTTTTGAGCACTTGGGTACCAGGCCCTGTTTAAATACTTTTTATCTATCAGCTTATCTAATCAAAAAGATAATCAATAGGAGATTGAGACAAATAGGAAGGGAGTCAGAGCCCAGGATCTGACTCCCCATTCATTGGTGATCGTGGATTGTGCTGTAGCAGTGTGTTCACGTGTCATTCTCTTCCTCCAGCTGTGGGCTTCCCAAGTGCAGGAAGCCTTGTTATTTTGGATTTTTTCATCCCTAACCCCTAGTGCAACATGGATACTGGAAAGCACTTAGTACCGTGCCTGGCGCATCGTAAGAGCTCAGTAAACGTCGCTGCTTCTTGTTATGGTCATGATTATAAGCATTCAGTGCATCAAACATACTTTTTAGTTATGCCAAGAAGGATAACAAAACACCTGAGAAATGAAAATACCGTGGGAGGCCTGGGTGGCTCAGTCGGTTGAGTGTCTGAATTTGACTCAGGTCATGATCTCGTAGTTCATGAGTTTGAGCTCCGCGTCGGATTCTTTGCTGTCAGCATGGAGCCCACTTGGGATCCTCTGTCCCCTTCTCTCTGTGCCTCCCCTGCTTACTCTCTCTCTCTCTCTCTCAAAAATAAATAAAACATTAAAAAAACAAAGGGCGCCTGAGCAGCTCAGTCGGTTAAGTGTCTGCCTTTGGCTCGGGTCATGATCATGGTTCATGAGTTTGAGCCCCACATTGGGCTCTCTGCTGTCAGTGTAGAACCTGCTTCACATCCTCTGACCCCCTCGCTCTCTGCCTTTCCCCCGCTCGCACACGAGTGCGCACGCGCGTGCACACACACTCTCTCTCTCTCTCTCTCTCTCTCTCAAAAAAAAAAAAACCATTAAAAAAAATAAAAATACCAATAAACTTTGAAGACAGTTGTGATCCTAGGAGGAAAATGTAATGGTCTGTAGTTGGTACGTACATGGATGAACTCCCGTCTTTCCTCTTGTCTCTGAACCTGCATTTCTACCGTGACCGAACAATCTGGGCCAGATGGCTAGAATGATGCCTGGCCAGAGAGTACAGAAGAGGAGCCACAGCAGGTTCACCTAGAGTTTCCATGGGTGTCCCCGTGTACCCAGCACTGAGTGTCACTCTCAGGCTCTGTTCCCACTGTGACTCAGCCATCTCAGCGAGAGTCCACATCACCGCCACTTGAGCCTATTGTCCAAGTCTGCCATCCTTCTTGTTCATAGGCGTACACTTGGTGGAGGCTTATCAAAGCATGCCATTGCCAAGTAAAGGCCCACTAAGTAAAAATGTAGCTTAAAAAAGCTGCATATATACATCTGTATTTAGACCCCTTCATTATTCTCACTCAGCAGACTCAGGGAAATTCCTGTCCTTTTACCCAGATGCCTTGTTTCCAAGGGAATAATGAATATACAAGGTTTATCACCATTAATTAAAAAAAAATGATTTTTCATGTTTATTTATTTTTAAGAGAGAGACAGAGCACAAGCAGGGGAGGGGCAGAGAGAGGGGGAGACACAGAATCTGAAGCAGGCTCCAGGCACAGAGCCCGATATGGGGCTCGAACCCACGAACTGTGAGATCATGACCTGAGCTGAAGTCAGACGCTTAACCGACTGAGCCACCCAGGCGCCCCAGAAAAGTAGTTGTAAGTGATCCAGGGTCAAATTTTAAAATAAATGAGAAGAATCTTCACCTTTCCTGGTAGGTTATCACTGGGGTGTGTTTATTGATTTGTGTTGATCTCTGTCTTACTGAAAAAAAAAAGGTAACTTAGTACTTAAGTTACCTTTGTTACAACATTTCTATTTTGAAGACAAACTTTAGCATCTTTTAGGTCTTTAAATGTGAAATTTAAGTATGAAGGATAAAATTATTCTGTAATAATTTGTATCAGTTTAATTCAGGGCACTGGTATTCATTTCCTCCTCTAAAGACTAGCAGCCATTTATTCTTACATTTCTTTTAATTAATAAATATGTAAAAGTCCACCCTGACAGTGTATGACTCAATTGCTTCCAGCAGACTATTGATAGCCAATTCAGAAGCACAGTAGGGGATTGTTTCATAAATAATGGTGGGAAAAATGAGAAAATCAGATATCTCTGGTTTCATTTTAAAGGCTATGAAGGCCCCTGAGCTAAAAGAGAAGCTTGAGGAATCCGAAAAGCTGATCAAAGAGCTAACAGTGACTTGGGAAGAGAAGCTGAGGAAAACAGAAGAAATCGCACAGGTAGCCCGATAATTTAGGCTTCAAATCTTGTGATTCTTTCTCATTTGTTGTCTTTTCTGTATAGCCGCTCATCATCCTCACAAAGTCATTCAAGGACCTCTTTGTGCTAAACAGGACTGCAAAGATCAGTTTAAACTTCACTGTCCTTTTTAACTACCATTTGGTCCATTTATTTGCTAGAAGCACTGAGCCAGAACAGGCATGGTCTACAGGAAACCCTGCGAATGTTTCCTGCTTTTCCATTTTGTGATTTTAGATCACCTGGAAAAGCATGCTACCTGGCTGGCAGAGAATTTATACCCTACAGCTCATCATGGTTTTTTTCCAATGTATTCGATTCTTTGCACTTGTAAGAAAATGCCATATGAACTCTACGTGAGAAATAATATAAGGCAAGGACTAATTCTGCACCTGTGTGTGCGTGCATGTGCTTTATGAATCTACACTATACATTTCGGGCACATTTTCACCTCACTGATTGCTTGGAAATACTGGCCCATCCCATTCGGGTAGCTTGAAAGTAGTAACCGGGACCTAGTCAAGCCTTTGCTTATATGTTTCTCGTGGGACTTTATTTTGCGTGCTGTTGTATTCCCAGCCCTAGATCAGTACCTGATACTTAAATATTTCTTGAATGAATTAATGAATTAATGAATGAATTGAAGCCTCTATGCAGTAAGGAACCAACCTGCTCTTCCCTCCCCATCTCCCGGGACTTTCCCACACTCACTAGGTTCTTACCACCTGAAATCATACAATATGCCCAGTCTTTCCTGTGCTTTCCTGGGCCCTTCCGTTACAACACCCTGCTCTTACCTTTCTTCTCTTCCATTTCTTCCTGGGAAATGCTTCTTGTACTTCAAGAGACATCTCACGTATATTCGTTTCCTGAAGCCTTTCCTGGTCTCTGAACCCATCACGGCTCCCTCCTTGGAAACCCCATAGTACCTTGTTCCTCCCCAGTGGCTCAGGGCTCCCCTCATCTGATTCAGGTACATGGTCTTACCCCCTCGACTAGACTGTGAACTTCTTAAAGGGAAGATGGTATCTGGTTCCCTTTTAGTACCTTTTTAACACGGACACAAGATGTCACGCATTTTAGAGACTCCGTGAACTTGGTTGTAATGTGTGATTTCGTTGGCGTTGTCCCCAGAAAAAGTGACTTACACTTTCCATGGATACATCTTGTGAGTAGAGCAACAAATAGAGTCCCCTGTTTTTGTCTGTGTTCGTGCCCAGGAGAGACAGCGACAGCTTGAAAGCATGGGCATTTCCCTGGAGACGTCGGGCATCAAGGTGGGCGATGACAAGTGCTACTTAGTCAACCTGAATGCAGACCCTGCTCTTAACGAACTTCTGGTTTATTATTTAAAGGTAGGAGAGTATATAAATACTTAGTTGCAACCCTGATACATTCATGTATCACCCCCATTGGAATCTGGGCGCCCGTACCCATGATTTTGTTTTTTGAACATTTTTTGAACGTTTTATTTATTTTTGAGAGAGGCAGAGGGAGTGGGGGAGGGGCAGAGAGAGAGAGAGAGAGGCAGACACAGAATCCGAAGCAGGCTCCAGGCCGCTGACTGCTCAGAGCCTGACATGGGGCTTGAACCCATGAACCGTGAGATCATGAACCCATGAACCGTGAGATCATGCCCTGAGCTGAAGTCAGATGCTCAACTGACTGAGCCCCCCAGATGCCCCTGATTTTGCTTTTTGTATCCAACTTAGCCCTCATTGAAAGAGCGCTCATTGACTCATTAGTGCAGTCAGGTTAGCATTGAGAGTGAAAACCTCCCTTCTGGAAACCTTCAGTTTGTTCTCTGTATTTATGGGTCTGCTTCTGCTTTTTCTTTGTTTGCTTGTTTGTTTGTTTTTTAGATTCCACATAAAGCAAAATCGTATGGTGTTTATCTTTCTCTGTCAGACCACACTTTTGGAAATGCTGGCTCGTTAAAGTGAGAAATGAGACATCTGTTTGAAATAGGGTACCTGGTAGACACTGATATGGGGTACCCCAAAAGACATAGGACATTTTAATAATTTTTTTAATGTTTATTTATTTTTGAGATAGAGAGACAGAAAATGAGCAGAGGAGGGGCAGAGAGAGAGGGAGACACAGAATCTGAAGCAGCTCCAGGCTCCGAGCTGTCAGCACAGAGCCCGACGCGGGGCTCGAACCCATGAACCGTGAGATCATGACCTGAGCTGAAGTCAGATGCTCAACCTACTGAGCCACCCAGGCGCCCCAGGGCATTTTTAGTATGTGTGTGTACACACACACACACACACACACACACACAATTCCTGACTTATGGTAGGATATAAATATATGTGGCAGCGCGTAACTCTCAAGGATTAGGGACCTGGAGACTTGAAGGCAGCTTACGTAACTGTCCACATATTGAAACCTCTAAATGCAGAGCTATTACCCACTTGCAAAAAGTTAACTAAGTGCCTTGTTAAAGATTCTGATCTGCCTAGTTAATATAAAAAAATGCAATGAAAAATAAGGTTGAATTGAAGAAAGGAGCCTCAGTGTTCCCTCCTCCTTTTTATTCTACTTTTCCCAGAGACCTAAGTATGGGGCAAATGGCCCCTGACTTACTAAGACCACTAATGGACTTAAGATCTGTTTGTTTAGAACATGAGTAAGGCGTAAGGAATTGTGTCCAAAATCCTAATTTTGAAAGACCAAGCCTTTCTGTTTAATAGGGAAATATTACTATAATGGTGACTCAGTGATTTTTAGAACAATAGAAAAAATAAAGAGACGAGCAGTGGACTGCCTCCCCAGGAGTCACAGTCCTTGGACGTCTGGGGTTTGAGGTACTTGAACTCCTGCTCATCCGTATATTCTGTAGCTCACAGATGTCCATACTCTATGCAAGATTGGTATTCAACACTCAGCTACTGGGGCGTCTGGGGGCTCAGTCGGTTGAGCATCCGACTCTCAATTTCGGCTCAGGTCACGATCCCAGGATCGTGGGATTGAGCCCTGGGTCAGGCTCTGCACTGAGCGTGGAGCTTGCTTGAGATATATTCTCTCTCTCTCTCTCTCTCTCTCTCTCTCCCCTCCCCCCTTTCCTCCTCCCCCTGCCCCTCCCCTGCTAATGTGCTCAAACTCTCTCTCAAATTAAAAACACAGGGGCACGTGGGTGGCTCAGTTGGTTAAGTGTCTGACTCTTGATTTTGGCTCAGGTCATGATCTCATGGTTCATGAGTTAGAGCCCCGCATCAAGCTTTATGTTGACAGTACAGAGCCTGCTTGGGATTCTCTCTCTCTGCCCCTCCCCTGCTCATTCTCATTCATTCTCTTTCTCTCTCTCTCTCTCTCTCTCTCTCTCTCTCTCTCTCTCTCTTTCTCTCCCTCTCACTGTCTCTGTCTCAAAAATAAATAAGTAAATTTAAAAATAAATAAATACAAACGTAGTATAAGATTTGACTTACAGTGCCCCAGATATCTTGCACCTCCCATCTGATTTATTTAATATTGTCATGCTCTTGGGTTATTCAAATTGATTGTGATAAATTTTTGTTGAGCTACTTGTAAGTATAGATGTTTTCCTGTCTTCCATAACCTGTTACTAGGACCATACCAGGGTGGGTGCAGATACATCCCAGGACATCCAGCTCTTTGGCATAGGAATACAGCCAGAGCACTGTGAGATCGACATTGCATCTGATGGTGATGTTACTCTCACTCCAAAAGAAAATGCAAGGTAAGAAAAGTAAATGGCTCCTTAACATACCTGTGAGCCTGATTTTCAGAAACTCCCCTCTGGCTGTTTACTCAGTTATTTCAAAGTTAAGACTTCAGTGGGTTCATGGGGATATTCTTTCTGGCTATTCCCTCTGGTAGGGAGTTGTGTAGCTGCATTTAGAGCATCAGCTTTGGGGTGGTGGCTGGTTCTGCCTTGACTGGCGGGGTTACCTTAGATGAGATACTTTTATCTAAACTTCAATCTCCTCCTGTGATAAATAGGGCTCATGGTACACTAAACATCCATCAGTCGGCTTTGGCTCAGTGCCTGAAACATACAAATATTAAATTAAGTTAGTTGTCACTCTGGGTAATACATTATATAGAAAGCAGTTGATCAGATAACTCCATTGTATGAAAAATTCCTAAACCAGGCTATAATATGTGAAACTTGAGAATTGACAGGATAGTATATTTATTTGTGAATTTCTATTAAATACTGTGTTGAACTATTTTACAATCAAGTATAAAGTTTTTATGAAGCCCTATAACAATATTCATTAATATTAATATTGTAATCAGATACTCATTTTTATGATAAAATGCTTACACTCATTTCAAATTATTCTATTACTACTGGCCATATCAATTTCTAAGTGATGACAAACTGAGATAGTCATGGCATACGAGATTCGTGAAAGCTTTTAGGTCTTGTGTTACTGTGATATAATTGTTAAGATATTTAATGGAGAAGTGATATTTTTCCTTAATTTTTACTTACTGTAAGTTCAATTTAGTCTTTAGTCTTATGCTGTATCCCCCTATATTATAAACTTTGGATTTTTCTAATACTCTATTTTTTAATTGACAAAATTATATATATTTAAAGTGTACAGGGGTACCTGGGTGGCTCAGTTGGTTAAGCGTCCAACTTCAGCTCAGGTCATGATTTTGTGGTTTGTGAGTTCAAGCCCCATCTGGAGCCTGCTTCAGATTCTGTGTCTCCCTCTCTCTCTGCCCGTCCCCCACTCACACGCTCACTCTCTCTCTCTCTCTCTCTCAAAAATAAATAAACATTAAAAACAATTTTAAAAAATAAAAAATGTACGTTATGAATGGATCATATTCTCTCTTAACACCATATCTACAAATAACTTTAATCAGCAAATTCCCTCATATCCCATTCCAGTGCCATGTTGTTTTATTCTGCTCTTCATCCAATTCTAATGTCCTCCTTTCTTACCTCAGGGTAGAAGTGCATTTCTTCAGGATTTGCTCTAGGCTCTGTGCACAGAATGGCCAAGTATAGGGACTCAAAACCTATAGGAGGAGAACATACAGAAACAACAGTGATTATTCAGGAAGATAAGTGCTGCTTCCTGCAGAACTGATCACTATGGAAATGTGTGGGGTTGCAGGACTGGAGATAGGGAGATCCATTAGGATATTATTATGATATTGTCATGGGAACACAGCAAGTGGCAGAAGACGTGAGGGACAAAATGTATTTGAGAATTATTTAAAAGTCAGCCAGGTTTAGTAATGTGCTTAGGGACAGGATGTGGAGTCCGTTAGTAGAGGAAAAGGTGAGGTCAGCAATGGCTACAGGTTTCTGTCTCAGGAGACTAGATAAACAGCAGAGATACGAAACCGAAATAAGGAGTACAAGAGGAAGGACAGGTTGGAGTCATGAGTCACTGTCAGGAGTGGTAATGGATTCAGGTGGGATCCTGTGAATTTGAGGTGTCCTTGGGATATTAGCGTGGATGTATCTGGTTGGACGTGGAATTTAGGGATGTAGAGTTACACCAGTGATATAGAACTGGCCATTAGTGGTGTCGCCTGTCTTCAAAGTGGATCCAGAGTGTGTAGTGGAAGGAGTAGACCAATGTTTTAGGGGTGGTCTAAGGAGCCTGGAGGAGGTTGAGACAAGGGAGGCAGAGAAGCCATGATATGATGGACGCCAAGGGAAGAGAAACTTTTAAGGAAGAAGAGGTCAAAATAGTTAAAAAGCTTCTGTTGGATGTGGCATTTGGGAAGACACTAGCAACCTTGGGATGTTTAGGTACCATGTGCCATGGGTATGAAGAGAATGGGGGGTGGGAGAGCTGGCTGAGAGTCTTGGTTGTGAAGACATGGAATGTGGACATGGAATTGGAGACAGAGCAAGAGAGGGACGTGGGGTGAGGGATAGTCTCTGTGTCTTCAAATCTCTCCTCAAGTCCACTAAGTCTCTCTTCAGTCACATCTCACCTGCCACCCAACTGTTGTATTGTGTTTTTATTGTAGAAGTTTAGAAAGTCCTGTTTTTGGTCAGCCTGGTCTGGATTGGTAGTCTTTTTTGTACTCCATTATGTGCCTTTAATAATTTGAGTTTTACTTATGGTCTTTATTTGAAAATTCTGTCCCTAAAGTGGTTGGGGCTTCAGCCCAGTGGTTTGTCTTATGTGCTGAGAACTTGGCCTCCTTGAGTATGTGTGATTCCTTAGGTGTGTCAGCTTCAGAGGGAGCTTACCTAGAGGAGTCTCGTGGCCTGGGTCAGGGGTACAACTTGCTGAAAGACATTTCGTATTTGCTTCTTAACAAATGCCCAGGCATGTGTCCAACTAGAAATTCCTTTGTAATGCTAATTTCTTGGCTAGGTACATTACCAAACCAGGCAATTTCCATAGCTTTTTCTTTGTATTATTGTAATAAGAGCATACTATAAGTCAAAGTGATGTTTATATGTGTGTTCAGAAGTGTGTATGCTCGCTCGATCTCTCTCTCTCTCTCCCCCTCTCTCTCTCTCAAAAATAAATAAACATGAAAAAAAAGTGGGGGGCACCTGGGTGGCTCAGTAGGTTAAGCATCCGACTTTAGCTCAGGTTATGATCTTGCAGTTCGTGAGTTTGAGCCCCTCATCAGGCTCTGTGCTGACAGCTTGGAGCCTGGAGTCTGCCTCAGATTCTATATCTGCTAAGACCCTTTTGGTGCTCTTGTGTATTAAAATATGGATAATGAAGATGAGGAACTGAATTTTTAAATTATAGTTCAGAGTTTAAAATAACAAGGGACACTGAATGACAAATTTCAATTTATCATACTGCTATTCCTGGATATTAGATTATAGATAAATAGGTGTGGGTATCCATCCATCTATATATATATACCTAGATATATTAGATTATTTAGATATCTCAAACTGGGCAAGTATTTTTCTTCTAAACTAACTAATGAATGTTTGTTTTTTAGGTAGAATTCTATTAAAAATTTCCCCCCAAAAAACAACTTCTCATCATCCTTCTAGCAAAAATATGTGTCTATGTATAGACATATATATATATGTATATATATATTCTGATCTCATTTTCCACTTTTTTCAGATGAATAAATTAGTCCATTCCAAATAATGGACGCAGACCTTTGAAGCTTGAGTTAGCGTTGAGAGTCATTTTCATTGGCAAGAATAAAGGGAGCATGTTAGTGTAAAATATATACACCAGAGCGCCTGAATCAGGTGGCTCAGTTGGTTGAGCATCTGACTCTTGTTCTCAGCTCAGGTCATGATCTCAGAATTCATGGGATCAAGCCCCGCATTGGGCTCTGCGCTGTCAGTGCAGAGCCTGCTTGGGATTCTCTCTCTGCCCCTCCCCCATGCTCTCTCAAAAAATAATAATATATACACACCAAAGTTTTATCATGTTTGTGCATGACAAATTAAAAACATATGCAATGGTATTTCTAGGGTATTTTTATCAATAAAAACTTAGCCCCCATACTTGAAATATTACTGCAAAGGAAGGATTATTTTCCAATATGAGTTCTCCCTATTTCCCTATGAGTTCTCTTGAGCTAGAGACTCTGGTCAAGATTAGGAGCCAGATAATGACATTGTATGAGAAGACTAATTTATTGAAAAATTAAAACTCAGAATAATATTCATTCTTTTTCTCCATGAAACTTCATCTTACAGTTCTTTAACAAATTAAACTTTAATTAATTATCCTCCTAATTTTTTTCTTAAATACCAGCAAAATCTCTCTCTCTCTTTTTTTAATATTTCTCTTTTGAGAGAGAGTGCACACATAAGCAGGGGAAGGGCACAAAGAGGCAGGGGTCAGAGGATCTGACAGCAGAGAGCCCAGTGTGGGGCTCAAACTCACAAACTGTCAGACCATGACCTGAGCTGGTCAGAGACTCAACCAACTGAGCCACTCAGGTGCCCCCTGGGTGGCTCAGTTCATTTTCTTTTAAAGTTTATTTGTTTATTTGAGAGAGACAGAGGCAGTGTGAGTAGGGGAGGGGCAGGGAGAGAGAGGAAGAGAGAGAAAATCCCATGCAGGCTCTGTACCGACCGCGCAGAGCCCAATGCAGGGCTTGAACTCATGAAACCACGGCATCATGACCTGAGCTGAAACCAAGAGTTGGATACTTAACTGACTGATCCACGCAGGCACCCCCGCCCCCCAAATCTCTTTTTTAGGTGAAGGAAACATGTATAAGACACTAGGGGCATCCGTCAGTCAGTTTAGTATCCAGCTCTTGATCTCAGCTCACGTCATGATCTCAGGATTCTTGAGATCAAGCCCAAAGGGGCTCTGGGCTGACAGCCCAGACTCTAATTGGGATCCTCTCTCTCTCTCAAAATAAATAAATAAACATTAAAAAAATTATCTGCACTAAAAATTCTGGAGGGCTTTTCCTCTCCCCCCAAGAAAAGTCACAGTGGCAAGGCTTTAACTGGTGTTAAAGGATCAGTTGATGAGATCTTCCGACTGGCTGGAAATCCTATGAAATCTGCACTAGGGAGTTATTCACAGCCACCTCTACCCTGTAAGCTGCAGCCAAGCTGCAAGGTGAGGAAGCCTGCACCACTGGGGAACCCAGCTCCAGGTGTCCCCCGGGCAGAGTTGCAGCTGCAGGATTTCAGACGCCTCCCGGATGCACGGGCCAGCACAAAGCCGGAGACATGGTGCCCGTGACCCAAGGTGTGATTCGTGCAGTAAACAGAGACTCGGAGTCCTTTCCTCCAGCTCCGGCTGATTGTCTCATTTTTACAATTTGTTTGGTAGTATTTAGGATTTAAACCTGTGTTCTTTTTTGTTTGTTTGTTTCCCCCAAGTTTTTATTACAGAAAACTTCAAACAGATAAAGTAGAAAGAGGAATATGATGAACCCCCGTATATCCATCATTCCACTTCAAAGATGAGCACCTCGCAGACAGTTTTGCTTTTATTTCTATGCCCTCCACATCTCCCCCTCCTTCCCTTCTGGGTTATTTTAAAGAAAATTCCAGATATTATAACTTTGTATCCATAAATGTCTCAGCTTTTATTTCTAAATGACAAGTATTCTTGAACATAGCTTCAATTCCATCACACCTAAAATAATTAGCAATAATTCCTTACTAACTTTCATATATTGAGTCTGTATTCAGATCTCCCCAAAGATATCAGAAATGTTCCTTTTCAGTTGTTTCTTGAAATCAGGATCAAATAAGATTCGATCGTTGTCATTGGCTGTTATGTCTCTTTTGGCCTCCGGGTTCCTCCTTACTCTGTCCCCTTCCACTCCCTTTTCCTTGCATGTTATTTGTCAAAGATGCCTGGTTGTTTTCTGTCATCTGCATTTTGCTCGTTGTGTCCCCATGGCATTATTTATCATCTTCTACCACCTTCTATATTTCCTCAGTAGGTATTTCGATATAACAGCTTGATCAGTTTCAGCTCAAATTTGGACGAGAATATTCCATAGGCATTCTCGTGTATATTTCCATCTGGAGCACATCACGCCAAGTTGTCTGTCTTTGAGGGATACTGGCTGCCCTTGACCATCATTGTGCTTTTGGGGTTTTTTATGTTTATTTGTTGAGAGAGAGGGGGCAGGAGGGGCAGAGAGAGGGGAACAGAGGACCCAAAGCAGGTTCTACACTATCAGCGCAGAGCCCGTCATGGGGCTCGAACTCACAAACCGAGGGATCATGACCTGAGTGGAAGTTGGACGCTTGACCAACGGATCCACCCAGGTGCCCCCGATCATCTTGTGTTTTGGTCACGTGTGTTGATGGTGGTTGCAATGCTATTCCTTCTTTTGGTATTAGTAGAATACGTCTGTTGAGAGAAACTCCTCCATTTATCTCTTGGGCTACTGGGTCTGGGTTTTGTACTCTTTCCCACTGAGCCGTCCTGTCCCCTGGTGTTCTTTCAGGTCCTGTGTAAATGGCACCCTTGTGTGCAGTACCACCCAGCTGTGGCACGGTGATAGAATCCTCTGGGGAAACAACCACTTTTTTAGGTAACCTCTTTGGGTTCCCTGATATTTTCACTTTTTTTTTTTTTTTACTGTTATCTGAGTACAAAACAAGTCACTTTTCTCTAATGGTGGAAAACCCCACAGAATTAACTTACCTAAGAGGAAACGGCGAGACTGGTTGAAAGACTTTGAAAAGGAAGCCGGCCCCCCGGAGCATGACCTGGACGCAGCCAGTGAAGCATCCTCGGAACCAGACTACAACTATGAGTTTGCACAGATGGAGGTTATCATGAAAACACTGAACAGCAATGGTAAGGCCTTCCCTCTGGATTCCTCTGTCTTGGGCACTCCTGTCCCACACTCTTCATCGAGGGATGTACTTACTTAAAGCATCACTCTGAAGTTTAGACACATAAAATTGCTAATTTCTTACAGAGGCCCCTGGGAAGGGGCTCATGAAATATCCCAGGGCCTGGTCTGCTCCCCCAAGTATAATCAAGGAGTGGATGGTCCCTTTTTTTGAGCCCCTTGTTCCCAAGCCAGTCATGGTCATAGAGTCCAGAAGGACTATGGTGGAATTCCTTTTCAAATTCCCCATTACTGGGCTCGTCTGTTCTGAATCCTCCAGAGCACAAAATTCCCCAGGAGAGTACAAACCCAGGAATTTCAAATGGAATCTAATGGATAAATAAAGGTTACAATATTTTGCTATAAAACTCAGTTGGAAATTATACCACCAAAGAGGCTTACTTAGTAAGCCCAGGTAGCTGTTACAAAAATGATAGTCACAGGCTTTATAGGCTCTTTGCTTGACCTACACACTAGCTTGTCTTAGACCTTTAAGGAAAAGACTTTCCTTAAAGCATCATTGCTATATCCCTTGTTCAGAAAGTTTTCAACATTGGTTTAAAAATTCTTCTCTGTATCTAAAAGGAAATCCTTTACCTCTTCATATACACTTAAAGTGCATTCAATAAAATCCATACCACATTCTGTCCTTGATGGCTGTTTTATGAATGTGCCCCTTCATTTCCCATCTCTCAGTCTTCTCATCTCCAGGCTTGCGCCTGGGAACTAGAAACAGGACAGGAAAGTTCGTCTCTTACCAGGCACAAGACAGGGTTTCTCAGACCAGAACTATTCAACCAGGAAATATAGTTGAGGCTACATTCAGGAGCATCTGAGATGAGAAAGTTTCTGGACTTTGTCCGATCTCACTGTCCCATTCAGCTGTTTTTTGAATACATGAGGATCATCCCTAACTTGAACCAGGGAGGACCTCCAGGAGCCTCTGCCAGCTGTGGTGCAGGGAGCATGGTGTTTTCCCAGTCAGGCTCTCCCCTGAAACGTTTACTTTTGCCCTCCGTCTTTGAATCAGCCTATCCGAGAAGAGTGTGAGCATGGTTGGAAAACGTTGGTCCGATCTCTGGCGTATCAGATTGGGAGTTCTGTTGCAGAGATAAAGACTCTGACCTTTAGATCTCTGGATTTTTAGCCCCCAGGACTCCCTCTTTTCAATTATAGAAATGAAGTATGAAGAAAAGGCTAGATTGAAAAACAAGTGTGATGCATTCGTATGAAGAACATAGAACAATAACAGAAGAGAACATCAGTGAGATTGGGGGCACAGATTAGCTGCTGGGGCCTTGGACTCCGCACCATAGGGTGCACCATAGCTGGGGAACCAGTCTACTCTGCTCCTTGCTCACCCAGTTGGGAGGGACCCCAAAAGACATTCCAGAGTGATGTTCCGATGTCAGAATCACATTGATGGGCCATTTTACAACGTGCCTGAGCAACAAGTCTCCCGTGAGTAATTTTTAGAAGCCCGAATGGATACAGGGTGTGACAGGAGGGTGTGGGCTCCAAAATCCAGGTGCAGGAACGCCCATTGGTAGGAGCCTTATTTCTCTACATGAGATGACAGAATTCCAGATGTCTCTATTCTCCAACTGCAGGGTATCCTGGGGGTAGCAACGGAATCCGCTATTGTCCCACAGCATAGATTTCTAGTTTTATTCAATCACTACCTCCCTATCATATTTATATTAAACCCCTGAATAACAGATGAGTATTTAGTAAGTATTTGTTAATTCCTCCAATCCTCTTAGCCAAACCAATTAGTCACCAGTGACCTGGCTCATGGTATTAACATGACTTATCCATTTGTATCCAGATCAAGCCTTGTTCTCCAGTGTTGATTTTGTCTATTTAAAAGTAGTGTTTCCCCCTCCCCACCCATCACCCAAATCCACACAGGATGTGCTCTGACTCAGTGCTGAACTGCCGGAGGCCCAATAGTGTTCATGCAATTCACCTCTCCCACTAGGTGGTTTCCCGATAATAAGCCTGTCTGCCTGGTGGTCATCCCCCTGGTGGTCGTATTTGAAGATTCTCTTCCCTCTCATGTGGTTTCAGACGAAGCTCCTTCACAAACACTGGGATAAAGGTTTTAACTGATTGTGACGTTAGCATGGGGGAGCTTGAGTGGCTCTTAGCAGCGCTGCTGATGGATGCTTGTGCTACATGCTTTGGCAAAACTCTAACACGATTGGGAAGAAGCTGAAGTTTTTTGCCTGATGGAAGCACTCTGATGAATTCCTGATTGAGGAATGTGCCCTTTTAAATGGCGACGCCTTCCTCCCCATGTCCCGACTCCATTGCCTTTCCATTGGTTAAAATCTGGTGGACATTCTGTCCCTTATGCATCCAACAGCACAAAAGTGCGATTGGTATTATTGGCATAGGGACTAATGGCTTTATGACTGTTGACAGCACAGCAGTTCAGAGCATTGTACTCGCAGATGCAGATTTACCTGCATTAAGAGGAGAATGGTGTATTTTCAAATTTCTAAAATAAATAGTGATCTAAAACCCAATTCATTGGAATTAAGAGTAGAAGGAAACTTCGCATCTGTGGACAATAATGGGTACTTCCCCAGGGGTCAGAATACGAATCAGGTGCTCATCTGTCTTCACAGAGTCAATGGTAGCTCTAAAGTAAAGAGCAGTTAAGGGGCTGGTGAAGAGTCATTGGATTTATTCTATCTGGGATTAAAAGGTTGATTTTTGTTTTTTGGGAGCTTTTCCCCCCAAAGGATCTACTTCCCTTCAATTTAGTGCATTGGGCACCTTGGTGTGAATGAACACCACTGCCCTCCAGCCTCTATTATTGACACCCTCTCTTTTCCATTCTCGGGACAGATAACTAAGTTTGAACACATTACATAGTTAACATACCAGGTAAAGAATAAACTAATGAAGAAAAGAGAACACGCTATGCCCTAATAAATGCAATCCTTTGTCTCTTGTAAAACACTCATCTCTTTGGTACCCTGGCCTTAGGCACCAGGCTCAATGAGTTTTAAAACCCTTCATTCAAGAGGAAGAAAATGATAGGGGGGGAAATAAAACTATAGGTAATTTTTTGATGGTTGATTGGTTGCTTGAGAATGGGCCAAATAGTCTTTGGCTTCTGTCCTAGGCCATATCATAGAGGCTGATTGACTTGCTGATTAGGATAACCTATTTTAAAAATATGCTGCATAGTGATAAAGGCTTGAAACTGGTTAATTAATTTGAAAAGATGATGGTATCAAATATGTCTAAAAGGTATTTCCAGACTTGTGTTGAGATCGAGGTTTAAAAAAGGAAAGATAGACAGACAGAAAGAAACATCAGCCCCTGTATCTCTACCTTGGCCCTGGGTAATGTGGTCTGTCCCAGAGTCCTGGGGCAGGACTTACTGGGCTGGACTGTGGCAGGCTCAGGGGATAGAGGCTTTGAGTCGCTCTCTCTTCTGTATCTACTTGTTGGTTTGTAGCCAGTGATAAAGCCTGGTGAATAGTAGGGGTGTTACATCATGGCAGCTACTAAGGCAGTTTAAAGCAACCTTGGTCACATGACCTCTGCATTAGCACAGGGGAGATCCCCTCCACCTCAGCCATTTGGGACCGTGTGTTTTTCTACACACCTCTGACTAGCAAGGAGAAATGAGGATTAAATATCTTATCTAGTGCCTTTTAGCAGAAATCCTAGAATTTTCTAAAACATTGTGTTTTCCAATGTTCTGTCTCTAAAAAGATTCATAGACACTAACATAGGGCTCTTGAAAACCAGACTCCATGTAAGTATAAATGGATGGTGAGGACCTTGTCCTTCCTTTTTTAAACCTAGAGCCTAAAAGAAAAAAAACATGTACAGTTTGAGAAATGCATTTTTTAAAAATTCAGAGAGAACTTTTCTTTCTAATCCTTATATTTAAAATTTCTTCAGACTCCTTCTTTACCATATTTTTCATGTAGTTTTCATAAATTACAGGACTAGGTCAGAAGTTCAGATGCTTTGGATATCCTGCTCTATGGAAAAGGTCTTCCCTTTCCATGGTCTGTTTTTGCTTAAGGGTTTGGTATTTTGGGGAGCGCTTGAGTGGCTCAGTCGGTTGAGCATGTGACTTTGGCTCATGTTGTGATCTCTCAGTTCATGAGTTTGAGCCCCACATCAGGCCCTCTTCTGTCAGCACAGAGCCCAATTCAGATCCTCTGTCCCCCTCTCTCTGCCCCTTCCACCCCTCTCAAAAAACAAATATTAAAAAAAAAGTGTGGTATTTTTAAGAGTTTATTTTCCATCAGATTTTCAAGTAATGTATTTTAGGGACCCATGTCAGGACTCTGAAGAAAATTATTCTACTCTGACAAAATGCTGCATTTTAGAATTTTATATCAGCAAAAAACAGTATTTTTTAAAAAAAACATCTACTCTTAAACAGATTACAAGTTCTGAGCAAAACATTAGAGGTAAGAATACTTTATCAGTTGATTACTAAATTGATGTCCTACCCCCAGATAGTTCGCTCTGCTCTGAGTTCAAAACCTGGCTCTGTCGTTCATTAGCTCTGTGATCTTAGGTTGGCATCTTTAAAATGGGAATGTTATCCACCCTTAGTTTGTTGCAAAACTTTTCATGAGATGATGCATGTAAAGGGCATAATGCCTCTCCCTGAGTTGTAGCTGGTAGCTAGCAGAATTATTATTGCCGTGTTGTTGTTATTTTTATTAAAACAACTCACCTGTGCTCTGTATAGCTAGTGATTTTTTTAATTGCTGTCTACTTTTTGTTTTATATAACTTAACCTTAAGTGTTACGCTAACATACTATCTTTTTTCTCTTACTGTTCATGTAGAAAATTAGTAGAACTTACATGTTTATTTCACAAATTGATAGAGTCTTCTGGAAAAGTCCATCAGTAGCCATCATTGGATGATATTTTTATACCCTCTTGTTATCTTCATTTCCCAACGCTGACCTTGGAGATGAAAGTGAGAGTCAGGATGTGGGAATATAACACGAATGTCACTATTTGAATAACAGGCAAGGGTATGGACCCCAGGCCAGTCTGGGAATAGGAACACATCTCCTCGGTGTCTCGTGTACTCGAAGGAGATATTTACTGTGTTGGTGGTTTTCGTGTTTGCCATCCAGACAGTCTGACCTGTTGTTTCCCTAGCGTCTGCTTACTTAGGTCCGTAACTTTCTCCTTTGGACATATGGTCAGTGCGTTCATCTTCCTCCACAGCGCCCAGGTCTGTGGTCATTACCAAGCTAATGTCCTGCCCCAACCAGTGAGCCCTACCTACACCACAGCCACCGGGACCCATGGTCATGGCCTTTGAACAACGTATATGGATACTTGTTCACCTCCTGTATGTTGGTGATCTCTCGATCTGCAAAAACAGAAAGTAAAGGAGAGCCTTTGAGTTTTGCAAGTGAATTCCCCCTCCTCCTCCCCCTTCTTTCTCCTTTTCTTTTCTTTTTTGCAAGTGAATTGCCCTCTTGAATATCAGTACTTGAGAAATGGCCAGACCTTATACCCAGTATTTTCAAACACCCACAATGATCTATATGTCTCCTCCCACTCTATAGAAATTCAGGAGTCATAAGATTTGTGGTTAAAATCAGAACTATAAACTGCTTGCTGTATACTAAAACCGATGCCAAATGGGCATAGAGGTTGACTACCATAGAAATGAAATCTCGTGCGGCTCTCTCTTGGAGGTTGTCTTAGATTTCATGAAGTTTTTCTCAGTTGGTAGGAGCCCACCCCCCTACCATCTGCTTAGAGTGGATTAATGATCCACCTGAACAGAGCTCCTCACATTGAAGAAACGCAGTAGATGCGGGGAGTGTTCACACGTAGGACATTAAAAAGGCGTCCCAGAGGTGCTCGCCTGGCAGGGCTCCTCAGGCTGCCCCGGGAAGGCATATGCAAGACTAGCTTCTGAGCCAGGAGATGGTTCTTGCTGGGAGAAGCTCCCCTCGGGCTGCCCTGTCGTAGCCACCATGGAAGACACCTCGCCTTGTCTCTTGGCTCACCAGACCCAGTGCAAAATGTGGTTCAGGTCCTGGAGAAGCAGTACCTAGAAGAAAAGCGGAGCGCCCTGGAGGAGCAGCGGCTCATGTACGAGCGGGAGCTGGAGCAGCTCCGCCAGCAGCTGTCCCCGGAGCGCCAGCCCCAGAGCGGCGGCCCCGACCGCCTGGCCTACAGCAGCCAGACAGCTCAGCAGAAGGTGACCCAGTGGGCAGAGGAGAGGTAAGACTGGCACCCTGGTGACCCCGAGTCACGGCTCCAGGGCTTTGGGGCCTCGGGGGAGGCAGGTGAAAGTGGGGACCAAACTAAGCAAGAAGGAAATCTTAGTCTTGTGTCTGGTCCTTAGCAATTGCCTTTTCCTTTCAGAGATTCTGTCCATCCTTTGGTATGCCTGCTGTGATGTTAGTCGTTAAAGACCACCCCCCCCCTTACCCTTCAGTAAAAATGGCACCAGGTTAGAATACCACTATTAGGGGGGTGCCTGGGTGGCTCAGTCGGTTAAGCTCCTGATTTTGGCTCAGATCATGATCTCCTGGTTTACGGGTTTGAGCTCTTCATCGGGCTCCGCGCTGAGAGTATAGAGCCTGCTTGGGATTTTCTCTCTCTCCCTCTGTCTCTGCCCCTCTCTGCTTGCTCTTTTTCTCTCTCTCAGAAAAAATAAGTACAACTTAAAAAATATATAAACATTAAAAAAAAAGAATACCATTGTTAGGTATTGAAATAGACAAAGTTGGGATTGTTCTTTAGCATTAAAGCATTTCTTATGCTAAATTTCTCTTACTTTGGAGTCCCTTTAAATACAACTATGATATTAAGAAATCTACTAAACGTGAATTTTCAAAATTTGTGACTTTAAAATATTTATATCAGGGGCGCCTGGGTGGCTCAGTTGGTTAAGCATCCAACTTTGGCTCAGGTCATGATCTCACGGTTTGTGGGTTCGAGCCCCGCTTCGGGCTCTGTGCTGACAGCTCAGAGCCTGGAGCCTGTTTCAGATTCTGTGTCTCCTCTCTCTCTGCCCCTCCCCTGCTTGTGCTCTGTCTCTCAAAAATAAACATTAAAAAATGTTATTAAATAAATAAAATATTTATCTCAGAACTGAGATAGTGGTGGAAGAAACATGAACTGTGAGGACCGTAAATTACTGCTGAGTTCTGTGGTGTTCTCACCGCAGTCTAGGCATGGTGCTGATTTAACACTCCCAGCAGCACTGTTCTGTGGGGACAGTTATCTCTGTCCTGAAGAGAGGACATCCAGTTTACATATCCTCCTCAGTCACCCACCTGGTCCCGGAAAACGCCAGCATTTGAACCCAAATCTATTAGTCCCATTATAGATCCTGTGCTGTTATAATAATCTGAGTAACGAAAGTAGCACCTGACGTTTACAGAGCATTCACCACGTGCCAGGCACCAAGTGCTTTTCATGTATCCATCTAATCTTCACAACTGCTACTATATTTTATCCTTTGTACCCCACTTCACACATGAGGAAACAGGCGGAGAGGTTGAATGATTCACCCGAAGTCATTTAGCTGGTAAGTTGGGACAGCGGGATCACAGCCACGACTCGGGGGCTGGTGCTCTCATTCTTACAGCCACACTGCCTCTTTCCCAAGCAGTGAGATACTTAAACCTGAGCCACATGCAGGGAAGAAGGAGAGGGAGAAAAGGGAGGCCTAGCCTGCACAACAGGCTTGCCATGGTAATGCAGTTGGTTCTAAAGTCAGAGAAAAGAGTCTGTTGCATTTTCCCCAGGAGCTTCCTGCTCATCTGTCTGGATACTAAAGTATGAAGATTTCTCCTACATGTAACACATTACTCTTTATCTTTTACTGTGCCTGGGTAGAAGAGACAAAGGTTATCAGATAATGCTTTTTCAGAAGAGCTGCCTTTTCCGCCTTTACTGTGAACTGGTGGCTTTACTCTAAGCAACGGCGAACTTGAAGGTAATTGGTGTGGTTGGACCCATGGATACTCCATTTATTCTCCCTGCTTACTTCTTGTGTACTGAAGATTGTAAAAGGCAAAAACAGAAAGATGCAACAGAAAAGGTAGCTTGTTTTTTGTTTTGTTTTTGAAAAATGTTTTTAATGTTTATTTTTGAGAGAGAGACAGAGCATGAGCAGGGGAGGGGCAGAGAGAGAAGGGGACACAGAATCTGAAGCAGGCCCTAGGTTCTGAGCTGTCAGCACAGAGCCCGACATGGGGCTCGAACTCGTGAACGGTGAGATCATGACCTGAGCCAAAGTTGGTTGCTTTACCGACTGAGCCACCCAGGTGCCCCATAAAGGTGGATTGTTTTTAATGATAGTATTTTCCAGTCAAGTGTTAAACATATTTTTTCCGCTCAATTCCAGACTGATTCTCTTTGAGGCTCAAATTCTTAAAAGGAAGGAGAGTAACAAGGATGATATTTGGGGCTGTCATTCAAGATGAGAATGGTTACAATACTGATTTCACGAGGGTCACTGGATAAAACTAAGATGTTGTTCATGATGGGCTGTTATATTAGAATCTGGGACTCTAACCTAAATAAGCGTTGATGGCTTGTGAAATACTGAAGGACTCATACCTAGGTAAACGTTGAGGGGCTGAAAAGCAAGTCTGTTTAAGAGCTAGTGAGAATTACAAAGAAAACCAGAGATGTAGTCATTTTTTCTGCACACTTGCAACATATCATAGAGCAAGCTATAAATATGTGAAAATTGCATCACAAAAGTAAGTTAAAAATGGTAATAGGAAGTGTTTCAACTATAAAATTATCTCTCTGTCATTGATCCCCGATCTGAAAAGAACTTCCAGGGGTAGGAAAGCAGCTTCATTCATTGACGTGTCCCCAGTGCCTAGAACAGTGGTGTCTTTTGTAGGTGCTTTGTGAGTACTGACTGGGTGAAGTTACTGAAGTGATCGGCGAGTGTGTGCTTGGGCAGGGAGCACAGCAAGGGCGGTGGTGGTTAGTAGAGGGTTGGGAACCCCGTGTCGTGGGACTTCTGCAGCAGCATCACAGAGGACGAAGGACTTCGGGCAGATTGAAGGGTGGACGCCGGAAGGGCAGACAAGGAGGGAAGCATTTTGGATGGGCACACAGACACAAACAAATGGGAAGCCATGGAGAAGAGGAAGGTGTGTTTTGTGGATTACACAGAGCTGTTTTGTTTGCTCTGAGAGGTGACTTGCAGAGGAGTAGGGAGAGCTCAGTCCAGAGCTGTTGGGTGGGGCACACAGATGCCTGCACATTTATCCTGTGGGGGGAGAGGAGGTTTTGGATGGAGGGCTGGCCTGAGACAGGCAGGGGTTTACATGTCTGTCTGCTGGTGGCAGAGAAAGAGACTGGGGACTCTGAGGCTACCAGGGTTATGAAAACAATAGAAAGAGAGATTTAGGGGATGTTTCAAAGGAAAAATCCACAAGGCTTTTTTTCTGGATGTTATAGAAAAGAGAAAAGACTGAGCTAGCTGGAAAAAAGTCAAGCCCAGGTAACTGAAAAAAAATGATGATATCACCCAGAAAAACCAGACAGATGGGATCTGTGTGCCATACGTGTTCGGGTAACTCAGATTAACATCTTTGCAGGTGCCTCAGCATCATAAAATAAAAGGGGTAGAGATTGGGTGCTCCAAGCTCCTCATTTTCCTATGAAGAAAGGGCAGGGGATGTATAAATGGCAGAAATGAGAAGGTAGATAAGCAATCTGCTAGCCTGGGTTACCTTGCGCCCACCTGTGGAACCAGAAGAACTCTTCCTTTCATTCTGTGGGTAGTTTGGGGGTTTCCCATATGGGCCGTGGACTTGACCACACACTTCTCCCCCTGGGGTGCCTGCAGCTCAGTCAAATAATTACACAGATAAGTGAGAAATTATAAATACAACAAATGCTACGGAGGCAAAAGATGTGGGGCCGGGAGAGCCCATAATAGGGTTTTGTCCTATTCAGCATCAGAATGTTGGAGAAGGTCTTATCTGGAAGTGCTGCTGTGTGGAGCTGAAGAAAGAATTCTTGCCTTTTACCAGCTGAAGAAATCCTGTGAAACACGTTCTCCTTAGGGACTCCAGATTTCTCTCCCCCGCCCACCTCCCCTCCCCCCCCCCAGCCCCAAAAGCACACAAAAAGTTGTAATCAGTTCTTTTCCCTAAACGATTCCTTTATTGGTTTCTTGGCAGCAGCATATTAAAATCTGAAAAAAAAGTTTTCAGATGTTAGGGAATTTAAAACATGGTTTTTAGTTACATCCCTCTACATATTTGCTCATCAATAGGAAAAAAAAAGCTTGAAAAGCATCACCTGAAGGTTTTCTACCACTTTCTAATAATATGACTCACTTAGAAGCAGAATTACAGTTTCCTCTTCTTTTAGACTTTCTCATTTCCTTTTCTGCTACCCCACAGGGATGAGCTCTTCCGCCAAAGCCTGGCAAAACTGCGCGAGCAGCTAGTGAAAGCCAATACCCTGGTACGGGAGGCAAACTTCCTAGCTGAGGAAATGAGCAAACTCACTGACTATCAGGTGACTCTGCAAATCCCTGCTGCAAACCTCAGTGCCAACAGGAAGGTAAGAGTGTTTCAAAAAAAAAAAAAAAAAAAGAGAGAGAGAGGAAAATGTACAACAGTAAATACTGTAAGACAGCAGACAAACCTGACATCCTGAAGAACATCCGTGAGGAGATCCTGATGTGAGCTGGAGTATTTATTCTTTTGAAGACCTCCTCTCTACGAATATAACACTGTATGCCAACTATACTTCAACAGTAAAAATTAAAAAAAAAATTTACCTCTATAGACTTCCCTCGACTATATATGCCCTCAGATGTGTTAAAACTAGAAATATATATAAGTCATTCCTTTTCGTTTTCTCTGTCGTATAAATGCCCCCTTCCGGAATGGGGGAATGGGTACCAATGTAAGAAAGGATTCTACAAGGAAGGAAGACTTGTATAATACCTTTTGTGCACAGAACAACTCTTCGCAGTCATTGGGAAGTTTCCCGTCATTTCAACTTGAAGAATATTTCCTTCAAAACTTCAAAAGAAAATAATTTTTCATCCATTTATGTTTCCCTCTGGCAAGCAAGCTGGAAACGAGTCAGGGAGTATTTCAAGACTCTTACTGCATTTTAGTCCTTTGACCAAGCAGTTCTTTGAGAAATTTATCTTAAGTCCATGGTCATAGAAATAGTCATAAAGAGGGGCGCCTGGGTGGCTCAGTCAGTTAAGCATCTGACTTCTGCTCAGGTCATGATCTCACAGTTCATGAGTTCAAGCCCCACGTCAAGCTTGCTGCTATCAGCACAGAGCCCGCTTCAGATTCTCTGCCCCTCATCCCCTCCCCTTTCAAAAATAAACAAACATTAAAAAAAACCATTCATAATGATCATGTGCTTTTTATACAAAGATGTTTATCATAATGGCCTTTATAATAGCAAAATTTTGAAAGAGCCACGATGTCGAACCATAGAATAATTGGTTAAACCAGTAGTATGTCATATGATAGATTTCTGTGTGGCCATTAAAAATCATGTCTGTGAAGAATATTTAACAGCACAAGAAGATGATCATAACATAAAAACTGGAGAGAGGATCGGGATAGGAAATTTACAGTTTTGCTTGGTTCTGATTATGATAAAAAAAAAAAAACATGCATGGGTATACACACAGAAGATTGAAAATAAGCCAGAATATTCCCTAGGTGGTAAAATTTCATCTTCTTGCCACATATGTTTTCTTCAAACTTGCTACTTTCTAATAATATATATTGCTGTAACAATCTAAAAAGTCATAACAAGACTTCTTTTCATTTGGTTTCATTTGGTTGTTTTTGCTTTTCCTTCATTCTGCAGAGAGGAGCAATCGTGAGTGAGCCAGCTATCCAGGTGAGGAGGAAAGGAAAGAGCACCCAAGTTTGGACCATTGAAAAGCTGGAGAATAAATTAATTGATATGAGAGACCTTTATCAAGAATGGAAGGAAAAAATTCCTGAGGTAAAAGAGACAAAATGTAAAGGAGATTTGGCCATGTTGAAAGCACAGAGTGTAACTGTCAGAACACACACATGCGTGGTGGTGAATTTCTGTAGTCACACTTTGGACATCAATATTAGAAAAATAATATTGGGACGCCTGGATGGCTCAGTCAGCTAAGCTTCCAATTCTTGATCTCAGGATCATGAGTTGGAGCCCTGCGTCGGGCTCCATGCTGGGCATGAAGCCTACTTAAAAAAAAAAAATTGGGGCACCTGGGTGGCTCAGTCAGTTAAGCATTCGACATCGGCTCAGGTCATGATCATGGTTCATGGGTTCGAGCCCCGTGTCAAGCTCTGTGCTGACAGCTTGGAGTCTCGAGCCTATTTCAGATTCTGTGTCTCCCTCTCTCTCTGCCTCCCCCCCTCACGCTTTGTCTCTCTCTCTCTCTCTCGCTCTCGCTCTCTCAAAAATAAACATTAAAAAAAAATTTTTAAGGGAAAAAAAAAGAATGTAGAAGTGATCTTGAAAAAACTAAGTTGGAAATTAGATCAGTCATAAAACATGTGATCCCCACACGGACAGAAACTAAATGAAGAGAACACATAACATGTTCTTATTTGGCTGCATTTTTGCTACATTTCAGGTGATATGAAATAGAACAGAGTAAGTCCGTGCTGTTTTGTCAGTGTTGTGACAAATCCACACGGTTGAGCCAGCTTGGGTTTTGTATTCATTAGCATATGTTCTGGCTGCCCGAGCTGTGATAATGGCTGGGGAGATTATGAAGAATAATTTTAGAAAGCACAAACCATTTTTTGGATGTTAGTAATGGAAAAGACGACTCGGTGAAGGAAATGAGGCAAAGCACAGGGAATGGAATGAAAAAGGCTGTATGTGGGGCGTGATAGGGAAGACAGCGTAACTGAGGAAGCGTCCCTCCCATGTGCTACTTTTATTTTATTTATGGGACATGATTGTAATTTTACTTCTTTTTAATTTCTCTGGATAAATGCTTTCTTCTTTCGAACATTTTTAGGTGCTAGTTTTAAATAATATTATTCAAGTTGATGTTTTGTTTCCTACTCGCCTCCCCCACTGCCTACATACCCATCAGGCAAAGCGTCTCTATGGAAAACGAGGTGACCCTTTCTATGAAGCCCAAGAGAATCACAACCTAATTGGCGTGGCGAATGTGTTCTTGGAGTGCCTCTTCTATGATGTGAAGCTTCAGTATGCAGTTCCTATCATCAGCCAGCAGGGGGAGGTAAGGATCAGCCAGCCTGGGAGGAAATGCTCACAGAGGAAAGGGGAAGGGTGTGTGTGTGTGTGTGTGTGTGTGTGTCTGTGTGTCTGTGTGTCTGTGTGTGTGTCTGTCTGTGTGTGTCTGTGTGTGTCTGTGTGTTTGAATCAGATTGAAGTTATGCTCCTGAGGCAGATCTAGGGTAAATAGTCAGGATCATACTCTTTTTTTCTACTGATATCAACAGAAACTCTCAGGATTAAATCATGGTTTAAATTTCTGGTTCACAAGGTTTTTTTCTTTGTTTTAATCAAATTAGAAATCTTTTGGAAACCAGATCCCGCTCTGTCACCATGTTCATCTCTCTTTTAATCTCTTACCTTTGTAATACTTTTGAGTTCCTTCTCGGCCCCTATGTGGTCTTCACCAGATACAACTTGGGAGCAAGTTGTTAATAAATAAACTTAAAAAAATAAATAAATGAAAATGTGTTAGATTCTCAAAAAATATTGAAAAAAGCTTGAGAACCCCCTTTACCTTCGAATTGGTTTCTCCCATTCCCTCTTTCCCCCTCCTCTAACTGAGTCCTCCATATTGGTCTCACTCGACCAAGGCCACTAGCTAATTTCTCTCAGGTGCTTGGTGCCAGGGCCAGTTGCTATGTGGAGGTTGGGTCCGAGTTGCTTTTACAGTGGAGCCTCACGATTTAAGATGGTGGCAGCACTGCCAGAACACGTGTCCCCTGCATGACTCCAGCCATTGCAACCTTGACCCGTGTCCTGAAACATAACTTGGGCTACTTGTAGCACTCGGAGGGTGCAAACTGCAGGATAATTCTTGTCCTTTAATTCAGTTCTGTGCAAACAACTGTCAGACAGGCACTGCTAAACTAGCACCTATCCAGAGAACCACCAGGATGTTGAGGAAATTTTAAGCCTTTGTGGTACCTCCTGGGATGGGGCTCACTGCCCCGGCTCTGGTGTGAGGTTCCTACCCATTCAAGAGAGCAGAGGCTCCGTGAGCCTGGTGACCACGTCTTTTGGCTTACTGCCGTAAATGCAGTGCTTAGTAGCACAGTTCGTGGCTCGCAGTTGATTCCCGGGTGAAGTTATCCCAGAACAACTTGCACGTATGTCTGTACTACTTGTTTCATATTCCCACGGGGCAGGGATTTGATCGATGAATGCATATACCAACATGAGAAATAGCTCCAGGTAGAATGTGATAGCTGTCTTTACTCTGCTCATGGGCTGCCTGTAAAGGGTAAGAAAGACGATGACTCCAGAAGCCAAGCGGCAGAGAGACAAATTTGGCTCAGAGTCAGGCAGGGTGATTGCAGGGGGCGAGCGCTGGGCTGGCTGTGGAAGGGGTGAGTTTCCCGTGGCTGTAGCGGAGGGGCCGCTCCACCTGGCACCGCGCTCTCTGTCCAAGGTCAGTCCGCCCACAGGATGCCTAGTAACCCGCAGGCCCTCTGCTTCCTGCCGCAGGTTGCGGGGCGCCTCCACGTGGAAGTCATGCGAATTACAGGGGCCGTCCCGGAGCGCATGGTGGAGGACGACTCCTCGGAGAACTCCAGCGAAGGCGGGAGCCTGGAGGTCACGGACATCAGCGGGGAGACGGTTCACCGAGTCAAGAAGCTGACGTGCCGGGTGAGGGGAAGACGGGATGGGCGGGTGCAGAGGAATGACCTCGTTCATGCGAACAGTTCTGGTTTCATAGAGCATAGTAAACGTTAACCTTTCTAACTGTAAATACAGCAGTGGGCAGTACTGTTTCCAGAAGTATAGCACACTTTCTGGTGACACTTGATGAAATTTTAGAAGTCCATGTGTATTGGAGCCATCTGGATGGCTCAGTCCGTTAAGCATCTGACTCTCAATTTCAGCCGAGTTCATGATCTCATGGTTGGTGGGATTGAGCCTTGCATCAGGCTCTGTGCTGACAGCTCAGAGCCTGCCTGGGATTCTCCCTCTCTGCCCCTCCTCCTCTCCCTCAAAATAAATAAATAAACTTAAAAATATATTAAAAGATAAAAGTCCATGTGTATTTGGCATGCAGGGGGTGTACGTTGGCCAATGAATCCTGCTTTTCCAGTAAGGTTGAATCAGAAACTCAGTCGCTAGGAAAATGGTAGAGATGTGTGCATTTGTTGCCAGGGTTACATGCGGTAGGTGTGGTTCTCTGGTACAGATTCGTTTTAGGTGGAACCCTTAGTGAAAGGGTGCCAGATATTTTCAGATGTCGAATAGATAACCGATTAATGGAGTTCACCACTGGCTCTTAAATTTGAAGAATGCACAGTTTAATGTTTTCTTTATGGGAATTATATTGCATTTTTTAAATATCTCTGCAGGTGAAAATTAAAGAGGCAACTGGGCTGCCCTTAAGCCTCTCAAATTTTGTCTTCTGTCAATACACATTCTGGGACCAGTGCGAATCTACAGTGGCTGCCCCCGTGGTGGACCCCGAGGTGCCTTCGCCCCAGTCCAGGGATGCCCAGTACACCGTGACCTTCTCTCACTGTAAGGTACGGGCGCCAACATGAAATGCGCTACACGGGAAGCAGCGGACCTGGGTTCAGTTCAAAACTTAGAAGATTCCCCGTAAGAATATTTAATAAATGTAATATGTGTCTTGGACTTTTTAACCTCAAAATGCACTTCAGTACAAATTCAACTACTTTAAAAGTATTTAAAATAAAATCTGAAAGGCCTCTATCTGAAATCTTGTACCCTAGAGGTGTAACGGCCAGTAGACAGTTTGTACACATTTTGATAAACTTTTTTCTATGCACTGCAACGTTTAGATGCGTGTGGTCAATGTACGTTCACACAAAAACGGGCATAGATACATTCTCTTACCATCATGCACGCATAACTTCTTTAAAAAGTGTTTTACAGGGGCGCCTGGGTGGCTCAGTCGGTTAAGCGGCCGACTTTGGCTCAGGTCATGATCTCACGGTTCGTGGGTTCGAGCCCCGCATCAGGCTCTGTGCTGACAGCTAGCTCAGAGCCTGGAGCCTGCCTCGGATTCTGTGTCTCCCTATCTCTCTCCCCCTCCCCCATTCATGCTCTGTTTCTCTCTGTCTCAATAATAAATAAAAACATTAAAAAAAAATTTAAAAAAAGTGTTTTACAAAAAATTTCATATTATACATGTTGCTAAATTGCACCTTTTAATTTAATTTTGTTTTGTTTTATTTATTTTTTAAGTAGGCTTCACACCCAGCATGGAGCCCAATGCAGGGCTTGAACTCAAAACCGAGAGATCAAGCCTTGAGCTGAGATTAAGAGTCAGACACTTAACCAACTGAGCCACCCAGGCGCCTCTCACCTTATTATTTTAATATATGTGAACTTCTCAACATGCAAGTTGCTGTAGATATTTTGAATTCTTTTGAATATGGGATAGCCTTTTGTTTTTGTTTTCTTAATGGTATAGCATTCCAATGTGGCATATGAGTTTTTAAAGAAAATGTAAATGGACAAGTCAGTTTTTGGTGACTCTTGGTTGGCCTCGGCTTGTGACCATCAGCTGCCCTTCCCGCCTTTCACATCAACCTGCCAACAGGTTGTTTTTGAGACAGACGCTCTTCTGTGTAATTTTGTTTTTCCTTGTACAATCCTTAATAAACACTCCAAACCCCTTCCTTTGGAAATTGTGCATTTTCTTTCTGGTTCTACACCTATCAAATTGCACATCAGTAAAGACTGTCAAGTCTTTCATTTTCTGAAAATAAATGGCCCACTTTTTTCCCCCACCTGTATTCACCCACGTCTGTTTCTGAAAATCCATATTAATTATTTTTTTGTTATTTTTGTCTGAATACTCTTAAATATTCCCCATCTTTCTTTGGATCCACAAAGCTGTTCATGTAGAAACCTGAATTTTAAGTACATTCTGGTTAACAACTGGCTTGATAAACGCTAGTCTCAGGGACCTTGGATTCACTGTGTGACCTAGGGTTTTTTTTTTTCATCAATAAAATGTGTAGACTGGAGCACCTGAGTGGCTCAGTCATTTGAGCATCTGATGCTTGATTTCAGCCCAGGTCATGATGCCAAGGTCGTGGGATCGAGCTGTGAATTGAGTTACACGCTGAGAATAGAGCCTGCTTAGGATTCTTGCTCACTCTTTCTCTCCTTCTGCCCCTCCCTCACTCAAACGCTCTGTCTCTTTCTCTCTCTCTCTCTCTTAAAAAGATAAAAGAAGAAAGAAAAGAAAGAAAGAAAACCTATGTTTGAAAAAAAAAAGTGTAGATTGTACTAATTGATCATTAGTTTGTTTTCCTTCTAAAATTCTGACTCTGTTTCCAAATAAACTAGATAAGAAGGTAAGTAATAGAACATTACAGGTCTTTCTAGAAACTAGAGCCACAGGGTTGTCTTCACCTGAGATTTCACTAAGATGTTGCTAGAAAGAAGCTTGGCTTGATCCCTTGCCAGCTGCTGTATTCAGGGTGGCCTACCTCTCAGCCCACTCAGCGTTCATTCCCGCACACTCCTCTGTCTGCATTTATGATGAGGAATTGGAGTGGGAGAGTTTCAGAGCAGAAGCACAGAACCATGAAGATAATCATACGAAATTTAATTCTGTTCTTAGTCTCCCAAGCCATAGAAAGGAGCAATCAGACATTCTTTTTTTATGATGTGCTGATTAGTCTACGGCAGCAGGAGATCCAGTGGTCCTTCGGAACCGAGAATGAACCCAGCGTGAGGGAGCTCGGATCACTTCTGCACCTCACAAGCTCTATGACGTGGGACAGGTTCCTTTCTTCAGTGTCCGCATTGACTAGAGAAAGAAATTGCGTTAAGTCACCTCTTCCTGTCCTTTCCAGAACTAATGTTCTGAGTCTTGAAAACCGCATGGATGGTTTCAAGGTTGGGATCAGACTAACAGCCTCCAAAGTGAATCTCTATACAGCTGAAAGGTAAAATGGAAATTTCACTGATTGCTTTATGTGTGATTCTTGTCACTCTTTCCTTTCTCCCACTTATTCCAGGACTATGTGGTGACCGTGACAGAGGAGCTCCTGGAGTTCCTGTCAGACGGAGCCCTGGCCATTGAGGTATGGGGCCACCGCTGCGCTGGGAATGGCAGCTCCATCTGGGAAGTCGACTCTCTTCATGCAAAGACAAGAACGTTGCACGATAGGTTTGTACTTGGCTGAGCGTGGCGCCAGGTCAAGGCTGGTGGTGGCACAGAGGTTAAGAGCGGGGGTCGCCAGGCCTGTGTCCTCCTTTGTGAAATGGGAACGATAAAAGGGACTAGCAGACATTGAAGACATTCGATTTGGGGAAAGGCAGATCTTTTTGAGACAGGACTAAAACAGCTGCGTACCTCTCTGGGGAAATAAAACCAGCCTTGGGGGCGCCTGGGTGGCACAGTTGGTTAAGCATCCGACTCCTGATTTCGGCTCTGGCTCAAGTCATGATCTCACAGTTCATGAGTTCAGGCCCCGCATCAGGAGCCTGCTTTGGATTCCCTCTCTCCTTTTCTGTCTTCCCTTCCCTTGCTCCTGCTTTCTCTCTTTCTCAAAATAAATAAATTAACTAAAACAACAACAACAAACAGCCTTGACCTTGGCTTCACACAATACACAAAACTTACCTTGAGATGGGTCAGAACCTTAAATGTGAAAGATAAAACTGTAAAGTTTATAGGAAAAAGACAGAAGGATATTTGCCTTTTTGTCCCCCCTTTTTAGAAGAATTTGTAAGTCTTTATAGAGCAATATCTAGATGCCAGGTCCAGCTGCCAAGGAGACCCTGTGGTCTGGGTGCTAGCTGCAGCGTGGCCGGCCACTCCAGCTTCCCACCCCACTGTTCTGAGATGAGGTGGTGGGCAGTATCTCATCTCTAGGGTCCACACGTTTTCTCGGGGCCAATCTCATCACATGGGTCCCAGGGAAGCACGAGCTTCACTTTGGTGCCCAGCACACCCTGTCCATGCAGCACATGGCACACAGCAGTGTCACTGTAGCAGTCGACAGCGTCCTCACTGAGAATCATCAAGCCATCCACAAGCTTCATGGACATAGCCCTCTGTCCTTGGAGTTTCCCAGACGCCGTGACCTCACAGTTCTTTGGCCCCACTCTCCACAGTGAACCAGTACGCACCATGACAGGCCCTCCACACAGCAGGACCTCCTAGGAGCTGGTGACACAGAGACTCTGCCTGGGCGATAGCGCAGAGACCTCTCGTGGCTGCCACTTCAGCATAAAGCTCTATACTGCCCTCAGGGAAGCCAAACCTCTCCTGAACCACTACGGTCAGTTCCCAAATCCGCCAGCCCTTCTCACCAAAAACATTGTGCGTCCTGGTGGTCTGGTTCATGTAACTTGTACCTCAGCTCTGGAGTAGCTATTGCCAGCCAGCTCTCAAGTGAGAAACTCATTCACTTCAGCTTTGAAGATCCCATTGGTGACAGACTTCCTCTTCTTGAAAATTTGTGTGTGCCGCCATCTTGCCCAGGAGGATACCTTCTTGTAAAGTCGATCCTTTGCCTCTTCTGTGACCCAACAGTCTCTCCTAGGTGTTCCCTCAAGAAAATGAAACTATAAGTCTGTAAACAGACTTGTTCACAGATGTTCATGGTGCTTCTTCTCCTAATATTCCCCCAACTGTCAACAACCCAAATGTGTGAGAATGTTTGATAAACCAATGAGTCATGTAATAGAATATCACTCAGCTCTAATTACAAGGAAAAGGACCATGGATACCCATTTGAATGAATCACAGAAATGATTGCTGAACCAAAGAAGCCAGGTACCAAAGAGTATCTACTTTGATCCCATTTCTCTGAATTTCTAGAACAAGCAGAACCGATCTGTGGTTCAGTGGCTGCTGCAGGATGCTGTGGGGATTGAATGGGAAGGGGCCTGAGCAAACTTGCCCAGGCAGATGGTGGGGTAGTTACACAAGTGTGTGGATTTGTCACAATTCATCAAACTCTGTGCTTGAGATCTAGACATTTCACTGAAAGGAAGTTACACCTCAATAAAATAAAAGGACCTATAGCATAGGGTTATTTTGAGAGTTAAATAAGAAAATCTACATGACAGGGGCACCTGGGTGGCTCAATCAGTTAAGCGTCCAACTCTTGATTTTGGCTCAGGTCATGATATCATAGTTCATGGGATCGAGCCCTGCATTGGAATCTGTGCTAACATCGAGGAGCCTGATTGTGATTCTCTCCCCTCCCCCTCTCTCTCTCCTCCCTCCCCCCTCTCTGCCCCTTCCCACACTCTCTCTCCCAAAATAAATAAACTTAAAAAAAAATGCATATGACATACATAGCACAGTGCCCAGCCCATAGTAAGTGCTCAGTGGATGGTGACTCTTTCCTGTTACTCATAATATCCCTGGGCAGTGACAGCGTTGTCCATTGGAATGTGGTTCTGCAGGTGGAACGAGGTAACCCGCAGAGTGGAAATGTGGATCTCCATACTGGAATTGAACGAGCTCGGGGAGTACGCTGCGGTGGAACTCCACCAGGCCAAAGATGTCAACACAGGGGGCATCTTTCAGCTCAGACAGGTACCCGGCTTGTCTTTGTCTGTTTCCCATGTCCTTTCTGTCCCACGTGTAACACACTGTTTCTGGGAGTCTTCTAATTTTCTGCCTCTGTGTTCCCTGTTCCTCTTCCCTTCCTTTATCCTCTTCTTCCATATCCCTCACCCGTTCTCATTCCTGGCGCCCCCTGCCACGTCGTGCCCCACCTGTCCCACCCCCGACCTCTGCAGGGTCATTCCCGGAGGGTGCAAGTCACCGTGAAACCCGTACAGCATTCAGGGACACTGCCGCTCATGGTCGAAGCCATCTTGTCAGTGTCAATTGGCTGTGTCACCGCCCGCTCCACCAAGCTGCAGAGGGGGCTGGACAGTTACCAGGTAAGACAAACAGAGCTGCAGCAGTACTGAACGAAGACTGGCTCATGGAGAACCAGGCAGCCAGTGATGGGGACCTTTGAGGAATGTGACAGAACTCCTTGTCTTGACCTTACATCCGCACCCTTCCCCTCACGTTTCCATCCATTGCCTTTTTACTAGACTTAAACTACTATAGTGGTTTCATGTTGATTAATAATAACGTTATAAACACACATGTGAATGCCGTCTCACTCATTTATGTTAGGTGGATTTTATTTTTATATCTGGCTATTATTACATCAGGTATTTGGCATGGCTGCCTGGTCTGATCCACATTCCTCTCCATAAAATCACCCCTATACACTGGCACAATTAAACAGTTCTTTGAAAGCTTTCTTTTTATTTTTTTTCTTTTTGAATTAAAAGTTGTCCTCACGATCATTTTTGTCCATTAAATCCTCCCTTACGAAATCTTCTGTTCTCATTTTTAAAAATTAGAAGATGGGGGGCCGTGGCTCGCTTTGCTGGGGGAGCATGCAACTCTTGGTATTTGGGCTGAGCCCCACTTTGGGTATAGAGATTACTTTTAAAAATAAATTTAAGGAAGGGAGCCTGGGTGGCTCAGTTGGTTAAGCTTCTGACTTCGGTTCAGGTCATGATCTCACGGTTTGTGAGTTTGAGCCCTGTGTTGGGCTCTGTGCTGACAGCTCAGAGCAGGAGCCTCCTTCAGATTCTGTGTCTTCCTCCCTCTCTCTGCCCCTCCCCTACTCACACTCTGTCTCTCTCTCTCAAAAATAAACAAGCATTAAAAAAAATTAAAATAAAATAAATAAAAATAAAAATAAATTTAAGGGCACCTGGGTGGCTCAGTCAGTTAAGTGGCTGCTTCAGCTCAGGTTATGATGTCACAGTTCGTGAGTTCGAGCCCCGCATCAGTCTCTGTGCTGACAGCTCAGAGTCTGGAGCCTGTTTCTGATTCTGTGTCTCCCTCTCTCTCTGCTCCTTTCCCCACTTGTCCTCTGTCTCTCACTCTCTCAAAAATAAATAAACATTAAAAAATGATAAAAAAATAAATTTAAAAATATTTACGAAAAGTAAAAGATGTGAACATCTAAGAATTGATCTGCTTATTACCAGTCACACCTCTTCCTCACTCCATGAGAATAAACTTTCAGATTAGGAAATTGTCCACTAAGGCATGTGCTTCACTCAATCCACAGCTCAGATCGGGTATGAATTAGGAACTGGAAGAGCCCACCCGTCCACTGTGGCTCCCTCACCGCCGCATGGGAGTGGGAGCCCTCCCTGTTGTAACAGGAGGAAATGTGGAAGCCTAGTCCCTCTTGAGAATGATCCGTCTTTCATCCCAGATTCCTTTGGCTCCCTGGCATTCAGGTGGAGACTTCTCTGAAAGCTAAAAGGAACATTGGCAAGGCACCTGGGTGGCTCAGCCGGTTAAGCATCTGACTCTTGATTTCGGCTCAGGTCATGATCTCACAGTTCATGGGTTCGAACCCCATGCCAGGTCCTGCACTGTCAGTGCAGAGCCTGTTTCAGATCCTCTGTCCCCCTCTCTCTGCCCCTCCCCTGCTCGCTCTCTCTCTCTCTCTCTCTCTCCCTCAAAAATAAACATTAAAAAACCTCCTTATAAACAAATAAAAATATAAAATAAAGTATAAAAGGAACATTGGCCTGGATGACTAGGCCTTAAGGAAGGCATAGCCTTGTCAGATGCCACCTTCCCTCTCCCAGGCCAAAATTGCCCTTGATTCTCAGAGCCAGGGAGAGTATGAAGGGAGGCGTAAGGACCGTCTGCTGTTTGAGGGAAGGCTTCTCCCCCAGACTTCTCCTCATGTGTAGAGTAGGAAACTGGATTGTGTGGATACTAGTCCCAGCTCAGTCCCTCCCTCGGGCCACCTGGTAGAAAGGTCACTGGCCTGGAGCAGGGGGATCTGGATTCTTAAATCTAGCTTGGCCTTCCTGGTCACCTTGTTGAGTAACACAAACCTCCACTTCCTTTTCTGTCCTCTCCAGAATGATGAAGTGGACTTAGTAATTCCCTGAGATCCTGGTCTGTAGTAAAGTTTTGTGGCTTAATAAATCTCTTATCTGAGATAAAACACTGAATCTGCGTCCTAAATCATCACCGATAAAATAGGGGTCATCAATTGACTAAAGGTTCCCATTTGAGGAACCTCATAAGCAAAATTATTACTTTATGCAATTACTGTAAACTATTACCATGGCTTTAGGACAGTTCTGGTTTTTCTCAGCTGATTGGTGTGATGCTAATATATCCAGTAGTGGATAACAGTGGATCCATCTATTCAGTATGGCGGGCTGTGCTCTTGTTGTGGTAGTACGGTGCAGAACCTCTCTGTGAATGGCCTTGGGCTCCTGGTGGGCTTTCACGGGTGATGATTTCCTCAGTACATGTGGTGTGGTGCAGGGAAAAGGGCACCGAGTGGGGAA
>CM053577.1:131805017-131893950 GCA_028646485.1 Cryptoprocta ferox | reverse complement strand
CACGCTGTCTCCCTCTCTCTCAAAAATAAATAAACATTAAATAAAATTAAAAAAAAAAAAGAATAAACTGTTATTTGGTGCCCATAGATAAAAGCATGTTTGGGGGAAGTATAGGTGAATTCCCAGAGCAGTTGAAGTTTGGGCTTTGGAAGTTACCAGGTTGGTTATAATGTTTAATTTTATAGTTTATTTCTTTTTATTTAAAAAATTTTTTTTAATTTTTTTTAAAATTTATTTTTGAGAGAGAGAGAGACAGCGTGAGCAGAGGAGGGTCAGAGAGAGAGGGAGACACAGAATCCGAAGCAGGCTCCAGGCTCCAGGCTCCGAGCTGTCAGCACAGAGCCTAATGCGGGGCTCGAACCCACAAACCGTGAGATCATGACCTGAGCCAAAGTCAGACGCTTAACCAACTGAGCCACCCAGACACCCCAATTTTATAGTTTAATAGTTTAACGTTTTAGTTTCATTCCTAAACTAATGGAACAAAGTTGGTGTTTCCTGACAGTCCTAAGGAAAACAGCAAATTATATAAATGAGAGATTATCCACCTCTGGGGGCTCGGGTCCTGAAAGCCAGCATTTCTTTCCATCCAGGGTCACTGTTTTGGTCCCACTCTCCCACTGCAGCTGAATGAGGGGAATGGGAGGGCCAGAATTTAGCAAAACAAAGAGCAGACAGAACTAGAAAGATAATCTAGAAAGATATGGTACCATTGGTCTCTGCTTCACTGAGGAAGTTATTCTGGTTTGGTGGCTTTTCCCCCACAAGCTCTACCCCCTTTTCATACTAGCCCTTAACATTTCAGTGTAGTCACTTACACAGCATACTCCTAAATAAACTGCAGAAACCCAGATGATTTCTTAACAATAAAAACAAAAAACTTCCCCCCACCCAACATAAGACTAAGAATAAAGTTACTTGTTACTGTTCTTTGCCTGTGAAACAGCCACCTGATTGTTTAAAAGCCTCTGGCTTCCTTCACTCTGGTCCTCAGGCAGAATCTGCATTGCTGGCCTGCATCAGCCTTTCAGTCCTTCCTCCGTGAAGTCCAGGGGTTAATGCTAATGCTTCCCAAACCTAAATGTGCAGCAGACTTCCCGAGAGGTATTGAGGGTGCCTCTCCAAAATTCAGGCTCCTGGGAGCCGCTGCGCTCCTCAGCTGACCCACCACTTTGGTGCAGGGCAGAGGAGGGGCTCCGTCTTCACAGATCCCTCTGTGGCAGTGATGGGGGGGGCTGAGGGGTATAGAAGAGGAAGAGACAACAGTCCCTCCCCTCACTCCATTGCTTGGATTACGTAGAACCAACAAACAGGAACCGGACCTGGTTTTTGTCTTCAGAGGCTCCAGAATAGTGTGTTCCTGCCAAAGTCCTGCCTTTTAAAAGTGGAATTTACAGGGGCGCCTGGGTGGCTCAGTCGGTTGGGTGTCCGACTTCAGCTCAGGTCATGATCTCACAGTTTGTGGGTTCAAGCCCCACATTGGGCTCTGTGCTGACAATTCGGAGCCTGGAGCCTGCTTCAGATTCTGTGTCTCCCTCTCTCTCTGCCCCTTCCCCACTCACACGCTGTCTCTCACTTTCTCCAAAATATATAATCATAAAAAAAAATAGAAGTGGAATTTACAAAAATATTTGTTGTATCAGGGTGATGTGGGATTATGGTGGGGTTTTTTTATTGCCTTAGTATTTTTGTTGTAATACTACTTGGCTTTAGTAAGTTGCGACAACAGTTTTTTACTTTAACATTGGGTCTTGCTATCATCACTCTGCTAGAAGCGTCACCTTGGGGAAGGGTTTCTCCCTTGTCTGTGTAAATCCTAGAGCCGGATTCCATAGTAAAATGGATCCTATGGGTGCCTTCAGGGAGAGCCCCTTGTGTGGGGTGGGTGGTGTCTGGCTGAGAGTGGGCCCCGTGTATACGTGGTGTGTGTGTGGGTGGGTGGGTGTGGGTGTTGGTGTTTGGGGGTGGCGATGGGGGGATCGGGAGCCTGACCTCACCAGCGTCTGCATTCCAGGGTAGCACGAGCACCCGGTGAAAGGCAGCGAGCGCCGCCTCGCAGGCCACGGCGTCTGTTCCGCCTGCCTCGTGGAAGCACCAGCCCCACCTGTAACACATGCTGCGGCCCAGCCGGCGACCCCGGACCAGCGTGGAGAAGCCACGCGCTTCGTGGGCCCCCTGCCTTCTCCTCCCCAGCTGGGAGAAGCCGGCACTTTGTCACTCGGGTGAATCGGCAGCCTCTGCTTTTTCCGGAAAGCCAGAGAACCGAAAATCCTGGATTGAATTAAGTGGCAGTATTTTTGTTTGCACTTCCTACTACACACACCCACTGTGTAGAAACCGCCACAGATTCAAACAGACTTTACTCTTGTACAGTTTTCATCAGTTCTTACTGTAGAATCTGGAGTCAATGCTCTTTTTTTTTTTTTTATAAATAATATATATGATGTATATGAAATGTATATCTATAGTATGTCTGTTTGGAGACAGACAAGACTGCACACGAAAATGCAGATAAAAGTGGTTTCTAGAAAATCCTAAGGTACTGGACTTGGTTATAAAACCACTTAGGGAATCTCTTATACACAAGCAGATGAAAAAGATCTGATTGCCTAAGAATGAGGTTGCAAATCCCTTTTTGCAGAAAAGGTTACAGAATGCCGTTCTTTACAACCAAAGAACTTACATAAGACTGAACGTTTTTGCTGTCCCCTTGTTGTATGTGTACATATCTGTCTGACAGCGAGCTTGGTGCCACACTCCTCTTGGCTGCCAGGCACATGTAGCCGTTCTCTGTCCTGTTTCATAAAGCACACTGAAAAATCTCACAGCTGTATTCCTCGGTCTTCCACCTGGCCCACCACCTGCTGAACGTGGCATTGTGTTGTAACTGGCCACGTTGCCTGGGGCCCTGACTCCAGCCTTCCTTACCCCGTCCGTGGTTGGTCCGTGGTTGTGGTTCGGCCTGGCCAGGCAGGGGGAGTTCAGAGAGCAGTATTACTGTTAAGAGAACACAAGGACATGCCTGGACTTGGCGTTGGGGAGGGAAGGGGATGTTGATTTTTGTCCTTTTGTGGCTTTTCGTTTTGGATCGGTAGGTTTCGTTGTGTGGTTTTGCTGTTGTTAATTTTACTTAAATTCTGGAAAACACTGAAGGCATGGGATGAGCTATTAAGTTCCCAGGTGCCCACTTCACCGTGTTCGCAGCAGAGGGTCCTGCTGTCCACATCTTCATTTGCAGAGTTCTCCTGGTAACGGAGACGTCGAAGGATTACGTGTGTGGAAATTTTTACAGAAGTACTTATTGCACCCGTTCTGTACGTAGATGCCTGTAAAATTGGTGCAGATGTACAGCAATAAATGTGTTGTGGGAGAGAGAGAATGTGTACATTCTCTAAGTTTTTCTTTTCAGTTCTTGGCCATGAGTAAGATTTTGGAGACTTTAATGAGAAGCTGCTGTTGATGACTTTTGTGTATAGTGAGCCGACTGTAGTATTTTACTATTGTCTGTTTAAAAAAAAAGAAAAACTGTAATTTATATCCCCTTTCAACTTTATTGTATTTAATTGGTACAGATTGTGTGTGTGTGTCTGTGCGTGCGTGTGTGTGTTAGAATACAGACTGTCTAATTCAGATTTTAAAACATCAGTTGTTTGTCTTTAATAACTCTGCCAATTAGCTTCAGACCTAATTTCCCGTGTGTGTACGTATATACGTGTCACGGTAATGGTAACAGCCAACATTCTCTGAGGGTTTACTGTGTACAAGGCACCGTTCCCAGCATCCGATACATAGCATCTTGCTTAATCCTCACAACGGTGGGTGCCGTAGGGGCCGCTGTTATTTCTTAAGTGTTTCGTGATGGAAACCCAAGGTCAGAGGGGTGGGTCAGTGGGAGGGTGACAGATCCGGGATTCAGCCCATGCTTCCCTCAGTCTCCTCCCGTGTCATGTCCAGTGACATATCATGGAACAGCAGGACTCTGACGACGGAGCACATCCAGAGTACAGAGTCCCGAGTCTCACGGGTTCCGAACTGACCAGCGCGACATCTGCAGTAGACAGAACAAGGTGTGGGGGACGTGTTCCCCGCACATAGGCGAGTCTTTGAGAGAGCAAATAGCAGTGTCCTGCCACTGTGACATAGTGGCTAATGATAGCTGAATATGAAAGGTTTATCTTACAAGGGTAGCGCACAACGTTTTCAGAGAAATCTCCGTTGCTCACAGTAGCCTTTCTGAACAGGGCAGGAATTACACGTAGTCAGGACACCTGGGTAGCTCGGTCAGTTAGACATCCAACTTCTGCTCAGGTCATGATCTCATAGTCCACAGGTTCGAGCCCCGCATCGGGCTCTCTGTTGCCATCTGAGAGCCTGGAGCCTGCTTCCGATTCTGTGTCTCCCTCTCTCTCTGCCCTCCCCTGCTCATGCTCTGTCTCTCAAAAAAATAAAAGCATTTAATAATAATAAAAAGAATTAGATATAGCTTGTCCTGGACAGACGAATGTCTTTCGTACACTTCCAGGAGAAAGTAGAGAGCAGGGAAGGCCCAAAGTTATTTGAATTTTATAGCATAGGATTGAGGGAGAAAAACAGTTATTTAATATTTAAATAAATGATGACTACAAGTAGAATTCAAGGCAAAATGAGCAAGCTGTCATTCCTTCTGTGGAATGAGATCAATGGTATTTGGTCATCGACTTTGTCATTATGACTTGGGGAGAGCAAACTATCCAATATGCTAAGACCAGTTAAGTACAGGTGTGTGTTTCACAGCTGATTTCCAAAGTACAGTATTACTAGTGTCCTCACAGTTGTTTACAGTTATTTGGACACATATTTTATCATAACAAAAATGTAGCCTTGTGTTTTTAGGGCCCCAGCTTTTGGGAAGAATGACTTCATAAAAATACCTTTAGCGGTAAGTAAGAGCAAGATAATACTTCTGCTTATCCTGCTTTAGTCAATACTTATTTTAACAATTACAATTAATAATAATAATAAATATTATAATTTAAGCCTTTTTTTTTAAATTTACTTCTTTGTTGAGAGAGAGAGCAGGTGTGCACACATGCCTGCACATGTGAGGAAGGGACAAAGAGAGAGGGAGAGAGAATCCCAAGCAGGCCCTGTGCTATCAGCCCAGAGCCTGATGTGGGACTTGATCCCGGGAACCGTGAGATCATGACCTGAGCCAAGATCAAGAGTCACATGCTTAACTGACTGAACCACCCAGGTACTCCTACAATATTTAAGCTTTAGAACAGTTTGGGGGGAGAAAAAAAGACAACTAATGACATGATTAAATTCATTTTTAAAAAGTAAAGCTCTCTGGTCATATCATTAAGAAGTTCTGAAAGAAGATGTGATTGAATAAGAGTTCTTTGCTGGCTTTTTGGGAATGAAAAGAGCTAAAAGTAGAAAAATATGCCACCAGAGCACAGTCATGTAGAGAATTTTTGCGTTCCCTTAAGCTTGCTATTTACAGTAACATGAGCACAAGTTTCTTTCCACAATATTGAGCCTACCTCCTACATTGAAAAATAACAAGTCAGCCTGTAATACTCAGGTACTCCAACCTGGAGGGAAAGCAGTGTGTTCTGATGTCCAGCAGTGGCCCAGCAGACAGCTGGGAGTTACTACAGCATCCCGCTAGTGGGCAGCCTGGAAGGTAGAAGACCATGAGAAGGCCATGCCAGCAGGCAAGTTCTGCCCTTTAAAATAGTACAAACTCGAATAAAAAACAAAATTCTAAATTCTAAAATTTAACCTGCTTGTCACTTGTTTCTAATCCCCTGAGGTAAGGGGAAAGATCATTGTAGGTTTGAGTGCCACTTAATGGTCATTTTTCTCCCCTAGATAGAGTGAGTTAATTTAAGTTGACATAAAACTTAGTCTTTATCTTTCAGATGTGCTGGGACACACACTTACCTCTGTGTATTCTTGGAAAAAGTTCTATTTCCCCGCTATGAGGCTCACTAAGTGCCTGTGTCATTGCACACAGTTCTTAGAAGACTGTGATTCCAGAAGATGCTTTGAGTGCCCCAGTCACCGTAATCTGAGCCCAGTTGTCAGTGGCCACCATCTTGAAGCTAACTGTAGATTTTCTCAGCACCAGATTGTCCCTGAGAAAGGAATTCCCGAATCCTTATGGGACCCTCTTCATGAAGACACTCAGAGGCTGATTAATAGAACAATGGATGTCCTACAAAGAAAGAGGTAAGTTTTGAAATTGGAGTCTCTGGAAGAAAATCAACTTGGGAGAGGGAAAAGAAAGGTCCAGTTTGGTTTTAGAATAGCATAAACCAGCTTGACCCTTTCACATAAACTGAAACATCTATAACTAGATTTTAAAACTGGAACGCATGGGTGTTTATAACAACTTCAAACCATTGTTTAGGGGCCGTCCTTTCCTAAATACCTGCCTGAACCAAACCATACCAAGATGCCCTTACGTTTCTTTGTTATAGTTTGTCTTTACTTAGTCTAGAATGGGTTTTTGGGTATAGTCCAGAAGAGTAGATGTGTTTTTCCTTGACTAAAAATCTGAGCCAAAAGCCAGGCCTTCATATAATTGGTTAGTCACCCTTGTCTGAATCAGCATAATTCATACCTAGTGTATGGTCAACCACACATGAGCCAAGCTACTTAAAAACACCAGAGTTAAAATATTAGCCATAGCAACTGCCAAGAAAGGAGCATTTCACCAAGAATGAAGCTGTAAGATCTAATCCTGGCACCACTTGCATTCAAGACTGTCTTAATGATGATATGGATGCCAATTTCCCATATTGTCCTCTTGTCCTTTTATATATAAATGTATATATTTGTGAGAAAGCTAGAGTATTTGTTATCTATTGCTGCAAATTGAAGTACTCTTAAACTCAGTGGCTTAAAACAATAATAAACATCTCACATGGTTTCTGTGAGTCCAGAATTCAGGAACAGGCATTTCTAGGTCTGGCCACAGTGGCTCAGAGGTGGTAGTCAAGATGTTAGAGGTGCAGTCATCTGAAGGCTTGCTTGGGACTGGAGGACACACTTCTTGGGTGACTTATACAGCTGGCAAGTTGATGCTTCCTTGCCATGTAGACCCCTTCATGCTGCTTGACCTCAGGACATGGTGGCTGGCGTCCCCAGTGAGTGGTCCTGGGGGACAAACAGAAGCCACGCTGCCCTTTATGACCTAGACTCACAAGTCACACTGTCACTCCCACCACTTTCTGTTCATTAAAGTGAGGCACAGGACCAGCCCCCACTGAAGGCGGAAGGAAATTAGGCTCTTCCCTTTGAAAAGAGGAATGTCTAAGAATTTGTAGACATATTTTTAAACTTCCATAGCTAGTTAGGAGTCACATAGCTGAGGCCATGGGCCAAAGCAAAGCTAACTAGAACTTATGACTGAATATAGGAATTAACTCTCATTTACATAAGCAATAGAGTCAAAAGGAAAGCCACATTTTCATGGAATAAAACAGGTATTAATAAAAAAGTGAAAATACCAAGATTATTTGAATGTGAGTATGGCCAGTAATCAAACTACACCAATATTCCTGGGGGAGGCAAATGATCACAAACTATTAATTACGTTTCTATTTATAGTTATGTGTTCACATTAGATTCTTTTCAGATTTGCTTCTTAGAGGCGCAAGCACATGAATATATTTGATGGTTTTGCCCAACATAGGAAGTGAATCTTAGGAAATTCAAGCGTATTTCTATTTATTAAGGCAAGTAATTTTAATGATTAGTTTTTGAAATAAAACTGCCAACAAAAAGAAGAGTTTATAAGATTTTTTTTCTGAAGATACTAACAGTGGTAGGATTCTTTTATTATTAAAATGTGAGGGGTGCCTGGGTGGTGGTGGCTCACTTGGTTAAGCATCCGACTTCACCTCAGATCATGATCTTGCAGCTTGTGAGTTGAAGCCCTGCATCGGGCTCTGTGCTGACAGTTCAGATTCTGTGTCTCCCTCTCTCTGCTCCTCCCCTGTTTCTCTCTCTCTCTCTCTCTCTCAAAAATAAATAAACATTAAAAAAAATTTTTTTAATGTGATACACAGCCAAAAGTTTGGAAATAAGCACAAGGGGTTCAAAGCTCTTGAAGCTTATAAAATCAAACTTTTTTTTAAGTTTATTTTGAGAGAGACGGAGTATAACTGGGGGAGGGGCAGAGAGAGAGGGAGAATCTCAAGCAGGCTGCGTTCTGGCAGCACAGAGCCCAACTCAAAGCTCAAACTCAAAAAACTGTGAGATAGTGACCTGAGCCGAAATCAAGAGTCAGACTCTCAGGGCGCCTGGGTGGCTCAGTCAATTAAGCATCAGACTTTGGCTCAGGATATGATCTCATGGATCGTGGGTTTGAGCCCCAGGTCAGGCTGTATGCTGACAGCTCAGAGCCTGGAGTCTGCTTTGGTTTCTGTGTCTCCCTCTCTCTCTGCCCCTCCCCCATTCATGCTCACTTGCTCTCTCTCTCGCTCTCTCTCTCTCTCTCTCTCAAAAATAAACATTAAAAAAAATTTTTTTAGAAGAGTCAAACTCTCAACCGACTAAGCCACTCAGGTGCCTCTCTAAAATCCAAAACAAGATAACTGGAAAAAGAAATTTAAAGTGAAGGGATTTGGGGGGAGGAGCTAAGATTGCAGAATAGTAGGAGGACCCTAGGTTGTCTCCTCCCCTGAACACAGCTAGATAAGTCAAGTCATTCTGAACACCCAAGAAATGGATCTGAGGACTGACAGGACAAACTGCACTAGAGAGAGAGAAGAGGCCACATCCTCAAAGGTAGGAGGTGCAGAGATATTTGGGGGAGAGACAGTGGGTGCTCTGGAGGGGAGGGAACCCTGGCTGTGGACCAGGTGAGAGGGGGAGAGAGGAGCACACAGGATTGCTCTAGGAAAACACTTCCCTGAAGCCATTGACAGGGGAAATGAGAGTGGCTGATTTTCATGAGTTTTTGCAACCAGCGGGGCTCAAACACTGGAGTTCTGGAAGTCCACAGCGTGGCTGGGAGACAGCCCTCAGGGTGCTGCAGTGCTCCGGTAGAGGAGGTGAGCAGGGAACCCAGGGGCAGACTGCGTGACCCGAGGATTGCCTGAGGCTCACCGAGAGAGACTTCTCCTCTTTTTGAAGCACATCTGAGAGACGTGGCATTGCCTCTCTGGTGACAAAGGAGCCGGCAGGCAACATTTCCCTCCCCGCCCCTCAAAAGAGGCACAGAGACACCTGCTGAGGGAGACTAACCTGGATGCTGGTTGTTCAGTGCAGTTTGCTCCAAACCCCATGCTCCTGCATGCTGGTACAGCCGCCTTTCTGGGTCAAACGTGCGTCAATCCCAGTGAGCCAAGGCCCTCCCCAGAAGATCAGTGCAGGTCCCCACCACACCAGGTCCCTAAAGTTTGGAGTTTTAAAACTTAGCCAGTCTGGCTGGGCTAGAGCCCAAAGTGTACTGTGCTGCTCCAAACAGGCAAGCAACCCGGATACAGACATTGGGAAAACAGCAATCTGAAAAACACCTAGGATGCATGAAGGGAAATTATTCACTCCTCTAGGAGGTCTTCCTTGATAGCAGCAAGCACAAACTCCCCTCTCCAGGGACAAAGGAGCTGGCTGGTGCCATTTCCCTCCCCTGTCCCTTAGCATGAACCAACTTCAGTAAACAGCACAGCACCAACACTGGCTGCCTAAACTGCTTGCACCAAGCCCCACCCCCCTGCACTATGCTGGTACTGCTTTTGTCCAGGAAGTGTGCCTGAGAATCAGTGTAGCCGGCCCCTCCCCCAAGAAGACCAGTACAAATGCAGGCAGACACCATGTCTGCTGACCAGAGTTCTCCAAATCTTCAGCTCTAATGGAAATAGCATCAGGTCTCTTAAGCAGACTAGAGCAAACCTATTAAAAACTTGCCACACTCTCACCAAGATCCAAACACTCCCTACTGCAGGCAAGGAGAAACTCTACAGAGGGATAACCTGAGGGATAGAGCAGCATAACACAGCATCAGAGTGCATGCAGCATACACCAGAGACACTTCCTGAAGCACCAAGCCCTGGACAATATATGACCTTCATAAAGCCATTATTCTTGGGAGCAGGAAACATAACAGGCTTTCCTAACACACAGAAGAAGACAGAGATCTAGACAAAATGCCAATATGGAGGAATTCATCCCAAAAGAAAGAACAAGAAAAGATCATGGCCAGGGATCAAATTGAAACAGATATAAGTAATATGCCTAATCCAGAATTTATTATTTTGTTATTTTTCTGATCTATAATTTAAAGCAACAATCTTAAGGATACTTGCTGGGCCTGAGAAAAGCATAGAAGACATCAGGGATATCCTTACAACAGAGATAAAAGAGCTTAAAATCAATCAGGCCAAAATGAAAAATGCAATAACCGAGATTTGAAAATAACTGGGTGTAATGACCACAAGGATGGAAGAAGCAGAGGAATAAATAAGTGATATACAAGATAGAAGTATGGAAAACAATGAAGCTGAGCAAAAGAGGGAAAGAAAAATCTTTGATCAAGAAAGTAGACTTAGGGAATTCAGTGACTCCATTTAATGTAGTAACATTTGTATCATAGGAGTGCCAGAAGAAGAAGAGAACAAAAAGGGGGTAGGTTTATTTGAGGAAATTATAGCTGAGAAGTTCTCTAATCTGGGGAAGGAAACAGACATCCAAATCCATGAGGCACAGAGAACTCCCATCAAAATCAACAGAAGTAGGCCAACACCAAGACATATTATAGTTAAATTTGCAAAATCTAGACATAAAGAAAAGATCCTAAAAGCAGCAAGACAATTTACAAGGGAAGACAAATAAGGTTAGCAATGATCTGTCCACAGAAACTTGGCAAGCCAGAAGGGAGTGGCATGATATGTTCAGTGTGCTGAATGGGGGAAAAAAAAGGCAACCAAGAATACTCTATCCTAGAGTAGAAGAAGAGATAAAGAATTTCCCAGACAAACAAAAATTAAAGGAGTTTTAGACCACTAAACCAGCCCTGCAAGAAATATTAAAGGGGACTCTGAGTGGGAAAGAAAGACCAAAAGCAACAAAGACTAGAAAGGAATGGAGAAAATCTCCAGAAACAATGATAAAACAAGTAATAAAATGGCACTAAATTCATATGTATCAATAATTACCCTGAATGCGAATGGACTAAATGCTCCAATCAAAAGACATAGGGTGTCAGAATGGATGAAAAAAATAAGACTCATCTATATGCTGCTAACCAAAGACTCATTTTAAACCTAAAGATACCTGCAGATTGAAAATAAGGGGATGGAGAAACATTACCATGCAAATGGATGTCAAAAGAAAGCTGGAATAGCCATACTTATCTCAGACAAACTAGATTTTAAGCCAAAGACGGTAACAAGATGAAGATGGGCACTATATCATAATAAAGGGGTCTATCCAACAAGAAGACCTGACAATTATAATATTTATTCCTGAGTTGCAAGCATGGTTCAATATTTGGAAATCAATCAACATGATACACCACATTGATAAAAGAAAGGATAAGAACCATACAATCCTCTCAATATTTGCAGAAAAATCATTTGACAAAGAACAGTATCCATTCTTGATAAGAATCCTCAACAGAGTAGGTTTAGAGGGAACATACCTCAACATAAGGATCATTAGGAAAGACCCACAGCTAATATCATCCTCATTGGGGAAAACTGAGAACTTTTCCTCTATGGTCAGGAACAAAACAGAGATGTCCACTCTCACCACTGTTATTTAACATACTACCGGAAGTCCTCGTCTCAGCAATCAGACAACAAAAAGAAATAAAAGGCATCCAAATCAGCAAGGAAAAAGTCAAACTTTCATTATTTGCATATAACATGATACTCTATGTGGAAAACCTGAAAGACTCCACCAAAAAACTGCTAGAACTCATATATGAATTCAGTAAGGTTGCAGACTATAAAATCATGTACAGAAATTTGTTGTATTTTTGTGCACTAATAATAAAGCAGCAGAAGAGAAATCAAGCGATCAATCCTATTTATAATTGTACCAAAACCCAAAATATACCGAGGAATAAACCAAGCAGTAAAATATCTGTACGCTGAAAACTATAAAAACACTTATGAAAGAAATAGAATATTCCAGAAAGAAATAGACATCCCATGCTCATGGATTGGAAGAACAAATATTGTTAAAATGTCTATACTACCCAAATGAATCTACACATTTAATGCGATCCCTATCAAAATACCACCAGTATTTTTCACAGAGCTAGAACAAACAATCCTAAACTTTGTATGGAACCACAAAAAACCCATAAGCCAAAGCTATCTTGAAAAAGAAAAGCAAAGCTGGAGGTATCACAATTCTGGACTTCAAGCTGTATTACAAAGTGTAATCATCAAGAAAGTATAGGACTAGCACAAAAACAAACACAAAGGGGCACCTGGTGGCTCAGTTGGTTAAGCATCCAACTTTAGCTCAGGTCATGATCTCATAGTTCATGGATTTGAGCCCTACATTGGGCTCTGCACTGACAACTTGGAGCCTGGAGCCTGCTTCAGTTTCTCTCTCTCTCTCTCTCTCTCTCTCTCTCTCTCTCTCTCTCTCTGCCTCTCCCCTGTTTGTACTCACACTCTCTCAAAAATAAATAAACATTAGGGGCTCCTATGTGTCTCAGTCAGTTAAGCGTCCAACTTTGACTCAGGTCACGATCTGATGGTTCATGAGTTTGAGCCCTACATTGGGCTCTGTGCTGACAACTCAGAGCCTGGAGCCTGCTTCAGATTCTGTGTCTCTCTCTGTCTCTCTCTGCCCCTTCCCCCCTCTCAAAAATAAGAAAACATTAAAAATAATTAAACATAAATAAATAAACATTTTTTTAAAGATTAATGGAACAGAATAGAAAACCCAGAAATGGACCCACAACGATATGGCCAACTCTTCTTCGACAAAGCAGGAAAAAATATCCAATGGGAAAAAAAAAGACTGTCTTCAACAAATGGTGCTGGGAAAGCTGGACAGCAAGATGCAAGAGAATGAAACTGGATCACTTTCTTACACCAAACACACAAATAAATTCAAAACGTTGAAAGACCTAACTGTGAGACAGGAAACCATCAAAACACAGAACAAGGCAGAAACGTCTTTGACTTCAGCTGGAACAACTTCTTACCAGAGAGTTTCCTGAGGCAAGGGAAACAAATGCAAAAATAAACTATTGGGACCTCACCAAGACAAAATACTTCTGTACAACAAAGGAAACAACAAAACTGAAAGGCAGCTTACAGAATGGGAGAAGATATTTGAAATGACATATCTGAAAAACGGTTAATATCCAAAATATGTAAAGAACTTATTAAAACTGAACACCCAAAAAACAAATGATCCAGTTAGAAAATGGCCAGAAGGGGCGCCTGGGTGGCTCAGTTGGTTCAGCATCTCGCTCTTGATTTTGGCTCAGGTCATGATCTCATGATCATGGGATCAGGCCTTGCGTTGGGCTCTGCACTGGGCATGGGGCCTGCTTGGGATTCTTTCCCTCCCTCTTCCTTTGCCCCTCCCTAACTTGCTCTCTCTCTTTCTCAAAAAAAAAAAATAAATAAATAAATAAATAGGCAGAAGACATACAGATGGCTAACAGACACATGAAAAAATGCTCAATGTCACTCATCATCAGGGAAATGCAAACCAAAAAATACATCAAGATATCGCATCACACCTGTCAGAATGGCTAAACTTAACAACACAGGAAACAACAGATGTTGGCGAGGATTCAGAGAAAGAGGAACCCTTTTACACTGTTGGTGGGAATGCAAACTGGTGCAGCCACCCTGGAAAACAAGATGGAGGTTTCTCAAAAAGTTAAAAATAGAACTCCCCTACCCTACGATCCAGCAATTGCACTATTAGGTATTTACCCAAAGGATACAAAAATACTAATTTAAATGGATACATGCACCCTGATGTTTACAGCAACATTATCAACAATAGACAAATTATGGAAAGAGCTCAAATGCCCACTGATCGATGAATGGATAAAGAAGGTATATGTATACAATGGAATATTAGCCATACAAAAGAAATCTTGCCATTTGCAACAATGTGGATGGAGCTAGAGACTATTATGCTAAGTGAAATAAGTCAATCAGAGAAAGATAAATACCATATGATTTCACTCATATGTAGAATTTAAGAAACAAAACAGATGAACATAGAGGGAAGAAAAGAGAGAGGCAAACCAAAAAACAGACTTTTTTTTAAAGTTTATTTGAGAGAGAGAGAGTATGTGCGCGTGTGCTCATGTGAGTGAGGGAGGGAGAGAGAAAAAATCCCAAGCAGGCTCCATGCTGTCAATGCAGAGCCTGATGTGGGGCTCAGACTCACAAACTCTGAGATCATGACCTGAGCCAAAATCAAGAGTTGGATGCTCAACTGACTGAGCCAACCAGGTGCCCCTAAAAGAACAGTTTAAAAAGGAAAACAGGTTAACAAATACTAAAAATAAGCTAACAAGAAATGGTACAGATATGTAGAAAAGGATATTTGGATGGCTTCCTCCTGTTTAAAATTACTCTTCAGTCAGCTCAAACTCGGCACCGGGGGCTCTTTTCACCCCTCTTCCGTCTGTCCCTGGAGTCCCTTGGCTCCCAGGATGGGGGTCCCCAGGTTGCATCCTGTCAACCAGGGGAGGTGGCTGTAATTTATTGTCCTCTGCTGCCTCCTGCTGACCCCTGGTTGAGAAGTAACTTCTCCCATCTAATTTTTGGACACAGACCTCCATCCGGGCTTTATCCACCACTGGTGTCAGTAATGGTTAGTCCCCTGGGAAACTTATTGCAGGACAGTTGCTCCCAGGAAGCGTGGCAAACTGCCTCTGCTGACCAGGTTTCACTGCTGACCTTGCACTGGTACTTTTGGGACTCAGTCTTTCCTGCTCCCAGGTCTGGGCTGTCCACCACACAGCCCCTGCCATGGCACTTGGTACCATTCCCATGCATGGTGAACCCTGGGCAGTCACAGTGACTCTGAACTCTAGGCTTTCTTCTGCATCATTCTGCATCATTCATGGGGGCTTTCAGGAACCCACAGGAAGGACCAGATGTGTGCTTTCCAGAACCTGGAGCCCATCTATCTATTCCCTCTGACCTACCAACGCAAGACTCGAAGGGCATCAGTGGAGAAGCAGAGCATCAGCCTAGGCAGTCTCAAATTCTCTCTCAGGCTATCTTAGCTTCTACGGGTTTTGCTAATGTCTTACCCCAAGACATGGGGGACTGGGTCTCCTCTTACAGACCAGGAAGCACCCAACTCATAGGCAACAAAGGCAAAAATAAACAAGTGGGACTACATCAAATTAACAAGGTTCTGTAGAGCAAAAGAAATGATCAACAAAATGAAATAGAATGGAAGAAAATATTTGCAAACCACACATCTGGTAAGGAGTTAATATCCAAAATATATGAGGAATTCATACAACTCAATAGCAAAAACAAAACAAAACACAAACAAAACAACCATCTGAATAAAAAATGGACCAAGGACCTAAATAGACATTTTTTCAAAGAAGATATTCAAAAGGCCCAGAGGTTTGTGAAAAGGTGCTTGACATCACTAATCATCAGGGAAATTCAAACTAAAACAACAATATTACCTCATATCTGTTAAAATGGCTATTATCAAACAACAACAAGAAGAACTAACAACTGCTGACATGGAGGTGGAGAAACGGGAACCCTGGTGTGCTATGTGCCAATCAATGGATGAATGGATAAAGAAAATGTGAAGAAGGAAGGAAGGAAGGAAGGAAGGAATAAAGAAAAACATGGTGTCCAATACAATAGAATATTATTTGACCATAAAAAGGAAATCTTGCTGTTGGCAACAACATGGATGGACCTTGAGGACATTATGCTAAGTGAAGTAAGTCAGACAAAGAAAGACAAATACTGTATTATCTTGCTTATATGACGGATCCAGACAACCCAAACTCAAAGAAACAGACTAAATTGGTGGTTGCCACAAGTGAAGGATAGGAGGTAGGGAAATGAGTGAAGGTGGTCAAAACGTACAAACTTCCAGTTATAAGATAAATAAGTTCTGGAGATGTAATATACAGTATGGTGACTCTACTTGACAATATTCTATTTTATATCTGAAAGTTGCTGAGAGAGCAGATTTTAAAAGTTCCTCATCAGGGCGCCTGTGTCTCCCTCTCTCTCTATCCCTCCCCTTCTCGTGCTCTGTCTCTCAAAAAATAAACGTTTAAAAAATTTTTTTTAATTCCTCATCACAAAAAAAATGTATGGGATGTGATGGATGTGTTTTGTGGTGGTAATGATTTTGGAATATACACGTAATATCAAACTGCTATGTTGTATACCTTACACTTACACACTACTTTATGCAAATTATATTTTCGTGAAGCTGGAGAAAAGAAAAGAAAATCTTAAAAGGCTAATCTTTCTACTTCTAACCTTCTCCCACACTTCATATTGACAGCAGAGTTCACACCTCTGTTCAAAAAATATTAAATGCCCACTCTGTAGCTTGTCTTTTATATGCATCATCCCACTTAATCCCTGGAACAATCTGCATGATAAACAGCATCATCTCCATTTTGCAGATGAAGAAATGGAAGAAAGAAGATCTGAGAAAATTTCTCAAGGTTGGATGGCAGATGAATGGCAACACCAGGCAGGTCTTAAGTTTGTCTGACTCCAAAGTTCAGCTCTTTCAGTTGAACTGTGTGAATCCTGCTTGATCTGACTTCAAACCACCCTTACAGGTCTGCTTCTTCCAATTGTGTCCTTGCCCCAGGCTCGCTGTCCTATCTTTAATATCTCTCCAAACCATGCTTATCTATAGCTCCAAGGCTCATGCTCTTTGATCAGTCTCAATATTTGCCCTCTTTTATTTTTTATTTTTTAAATGTTTATTTATATTTGAGAGAGAGAGAGAGAGAGAGAGAGAGAGAGAGAGAGAGAGAGAGGATGAACGGAGGAAGGGCAGAGAGATGGAGACAGAATCGGAAGCAGGCTCCAGGCTCTGAGCTGTTAGCACAGAGCCCGATGTGGGACTCGAACTCATGAGCATGAAATCATGACCTGAGCTGAAGTCAGATGCTTAACTGACTGAGCTATTCAGGCACCACTCAAAGTTCACCCTCTTAATCAATGATTGTCCTCATTTTTCAAGGACTAGTTCAAATTCAACTACTCAGAAAAGCTTCCCCTGATCCCTTTCACCTTTCTTTGTGGTTTTTTAGTATTCAGATTTTCTCTCAAAAGTTTTTAGTTTATTTTGCATCATAGTTGTGTTTCCATGCTTAGGTTGCCAAGTAAACTTTCAGTTCCTTTTCCATATTTACCCACCACTACCCTTCCTATCCCCCACATATAGTCAAGGGTTTTGTAAAGTTCTTAGATGTATATCAAATTGTAACACTTTTAATTTTAAGAAAATAGCTGGTATGGGTTTCATTTATATTTCGTGTTACTAATTTTCTCTTTCATTGATGTTCATTGAAGGAAGGGGTCCTAAAAATGCAACAGTAGAATGTATTTTCATCAGTCAATCCATGAAAGCATAAAATCAGGATAAAAACAAGTGATCAAATCAATCAGACATTGTTCCAAAACAGTTATATATCAGTTAATAGGAACTGGGACAACTTTTTGTCTTTGTGGTATAAATCAGTGGTTTCAGGGGATGTTGGCCCAAGGGCTTATGAGACCATTCACTGGGATTTACAAAGAAAAGACTTCTGGCTATGTGTTTTGCCTCAATGATTTACCTACATTTTCTACTTGTACTATAATATTTAATTATAGTAGATCTATAGCATGTTTTAAAGTTGGTTAGGGAAAATTCTCTCCACTTTTTTTTTAATATCTTGGCAACATTCATGTGATTATACTTTTTAAAAAATTTTTTTAAAGGTTTATTTATTTTTGAGAAAGAGACACAGCATGAGTCGGAGAGAGGCGGAGAGAGAGGGAGACATAGAATCTGAAGCAGGCTCCAGGCTCCGAGCTGTCAGCACAGAGCCTGACACGGGGCTCGAACCTGTGAATGGTGAGATCATGACCTGAGCCAAAGTCGGACACTTAACCGACTGAGCCACCCAAGTGCCCCTCATAGATTACACTTTTAAATTTAGAAAAAGTTGTCTGGTGTCGTGGGTCGTGAGGGGGCATACAGTTTTTGTTTAGAAGATATGTTTTAATGACCTGGTTGAGATAGAAAGATGAGGCTCACTAGGCTTGCCTGGAGTGAGCTGGTTTTTAGACATCAGGTAATTCAATGGCTGTGCATGAGAAATGAAGAGGATTATCACTTTTCACTAGTGGTAAACACTAATATTAAAATGCTCAGAAAATACAGACATTTTAGATTATAAACATCCTTTGAAATAACATCTAAATTCCAGAACAGGAAGGAAAGCCCTGGGAAGAGAGAAGAAAAACAATTAGGAACTGGAAACCAAAGACAAATGGAGGCAGGGGGACAGAGATAATCCATTCTTACCCCACGACCTGAATCCTTGAGTTTTAATGTCCATGAGACAAGGCATTGGAGAGACAGGAGAATTGGAACTGAGATGCCTGCATAAAAGTGGGATGTTTGAAAGGCTACGTTGTTAGGGGGGGAGAAAAAGGGATAAACTAAGAAAAAAAAATCCATGCACTGGCATAAAGTGACATAAAACTCTTCACGGGTATGTGTGTTGGTAGGTGTGGATGCAGGAGACAAAAAGTTTCCCTTAAGAATTTGTAAATACATACCTACCTGGGTGTGAGTTTTTACTTCTGTCGTGTACTAAGAATTCAAAGTTAGGATAGTAACATAAATAGTGTCCTGGAGTGGTGAACCTCTGGAACACCTACATGTAACAAATCTGAAATTTCTTTGGTAAAATAAGCCCTCAACCCAGGCCAAACGGACATTCACATATGAAGCCCTGCTAAAGATGAGTTCACGATAAAAAATTACAAATCACCAAAGTAAACATCAGGAAGGAAGGAAGTCAGCAGATAGAAGAGCAGCAGGATTAGAATCTCAAGAACTTAAGATATAGGGGCATCTGGGTGGCTCAATTGGTTGAGTGTTCTGACTCAGGTCATGATCTCACAGTTCGTGGGTTCAAGTCCTACTTCGGGCTGTATGCTGACAGCTCAGAGCCTGGAGCCTGCTTCAGATTCTGTGTCTCCCTCTCTCTCTCTGCCCCCCCCCACCCATTCTCATTCTCATTCTCTCTCTCTCTCTCTCTCTTTCTCCTGTCTCTCAAAAATGAATAAATGTTAAAAAAAATAAAATAAAATGAAAGACAATTAAAGGAAGCACTTCAAGAAGCAAGGAACTAAACTCAGAAGAAGAAATAAGAGCCAAGAAAGAGTGGTGAGCAAAGAAAATGGTCCTTGGGGCTCCCAGGTGGCTCAGTCGGTTAAGCATCAGACTTCCACTCAGGCCACGATCTCACCGTTCATGAGTTCAAGCCCCGCATCGGGCTCTGTGCTGACAGCTCAGAGCCTGGAGTCTGCTTCAGATTCTGTGTCTCTCTCTCTCTCTCTCTGCCCTACCCCACTCATGCTCTATCTTTCTCCCTCCTTCAAAATTAAGTAAACATTAAGAAAAAAAAAGAAAATGGTTCATATTTGGTTAAATCTAAACAAGCCTCACAATACAACGTGTATGGGAATATGCAAATGAAATGTAACTAGAATGTGGTCACAGTGAGAGGAGAGGTCACACGAGTGAAAGCACTTGCATTGTTTTGAAGAAGGATAGAGATACTGATTCAGGGAATTTATGTTAAAGTTTAAAAGTAACCACAGAACAAAGGAATGAAGGGAGGGAGGGAGGCAGGAAAGGAGGAAGGAAGGGGAGGGAGAGAGAAAATGTTATGGTTTACGAACCAATAGAAGGGAGGGAAAGGCAGGAGTAACAAAACCATCCATCCACTCAGAAGGGAAGAATGAGGTCACCTGGGTGGTTCTGTTGTTAATCATCTGATGTTGTTAAGCATCTGACTTTGGCTCAGGTCATGATCTCATGGTTCCTGAGTTTGAGTCTCACATCGGGTGAGGTTGAGCCCTGCTTAGGGTGAGCACAAGCCCCGCATCCGGTAAAACATAACCCCACTTCAGGTGAGCCCTGCTTCTCTCTCTCTCTCTCTCTCTCTGCCCCTTGCTCACCTGCACCCCCACTCAAAAAAAAAAAAAAAAAAAGAAAGAAAGAAAGAAAGGGAAAAGCAGCATAGAAAAAGCAGAGTAAGTAGAATGAACAAAATAAGAAGATAAAAAATCTAAATAAATCCATAATCACAATACATGCAAATAGTCAAAACTCACCATATTTTTTCCAAGAAGAGTTTTTTCCCCAAAGACAACTGTCCTGGTAGCATGTGAGCCGGTGAGCATAGGAAACTGCGCCATTGCAGGTGTAGAGCAGGGAAGGGGCTGGATCCCATCCCGTGCTAAATTAGAAGATGTTCACTTTTACCTGCACACTTGTTCACTGCACAGAGTTGAGCCCAATGGTTCAATTTCTCTAGAGAATAAACCTCTGGACACCGGCAGAGGCGGGGGGCGAGAGCATCCCCCAGTTGCCCAGGGCGGGAGAGAACTGGGGATCGTGTGTGTGTGTGTGTGTGTGTGTGTACCTGGACTCTGGAGTCACCTCCTTCTCAGCCATGGGCCTCCCTCCAGCTTTCAACACTGCTGGGAGCCTCCAGGAGCTGCTCTTCCCAGTTTCCAGAAATTCCCTCCCCAGGTCCGTGGGTTACAGCTTTCTCTGACTTGCCAAGTGAGTTATCGCTTTCCTATTTGCTTGCCCACTCCCCAAACTGTGATAAAACCTTTTGTCCACTGTTGTCTTCTTTTTCTAGTGGCTTCCTACCCTTATGAAGTCATACTAATGAAGACATGCATTGCTGTCACATGTGTTAGGTTTGGGGAGGAAGAGGATACTGAAGAGTAGGATTAGTCTGCCATGTTTAACCAGAAGTCCTTGACTGAGCTCTTCCTATATCACACTGCCAATGTAAACCCTAGGAAAACTTGAAAGCCACAGCCACTAATTTGAAGCATTGTCATGGATGAGGAATTTGAATTGTACGCAACCCTCAGTGTACAGACCAATGGATGAAAGCTGTCAGGGGAAAAAAAATTAACTTTCCCAACAGAAATTTTGAAACAACCAGAGCTGTCTTAGGAGGTCAGAGACCATAAGAACTCGAGTCATCCCTTCCCCATCACTTGTTCTGGAAACACAATAACACCCTTGTTCAAGTAATTACCCTCAGTTATTTTTGGAGGTAAGTAGTCATACATGAGGGTAAACACCTGAGTCACATTTTTACATGGGATCATTCGTGTCTTCTGGTCAATGAAACTCAGGGTCAAGGACCAAATGTAAAGGTTCTTCCTTGAAGTATGTGAAAAATCTGAGTAGAGCTCATTGGACTTAAGCAGCCATTTAGATATCAAATTTGTTCTGCTTGGGGCATGGGAAACAGTATAATTTAGTGGCTTTAGAGTCAGAAGGAACTAGATTCAAAACAGTCTCTAATACTTGACAGCTAGGCAAGTGAACTTAGGCAAGATACTTAAGCTCTCTAAGCCTCAATTTCCTTATCTGCAAAATGGGAGCAACAACACAGGCTTCACAAGATGAAGATGAAATGAGATGCCACTAGTGAGCCTGGTATTTTGTGGAATTTCAGCACATGTTGTTTCTCTTTTGTCCTCCCCACCTCTCCGCCATCCCAATGCTACCAATCTTTTCTGCCACTAATCGGAGAGAAATGAGACGAACATTCAGAGGAATAATAAGTTTTTAAAAATCATTCCATGAAGACAATACAAAAACACACCCCACATAGCATAAAACTCACAGGAATTGAAGTCAGGAGACATGGATTCTATCACTAAGTCACAAAGTGGACTTTGAGTATAAAGCCTCCGCTCTCTGGGCCTCCATTTCCCGTAACAAAACACAGTGGTAATTCAGAAAATTTATGAGATGAGTGAAATAAAACCTATGCAAAAAATGATCTGCCACTTTATAATCACCACAAAGAGTACAGTCTTCTTTTAAAAATACACAAAACTGGGGCACCTGGGGGGCTCCGTTGGTGGAGCATCCAACTTCTGCTCAGGTCATGATCTCACAGTTTGAGTTCAAGCCCCACATGCGACTCTGTGCTGACAGCTCAGAGCCTGGATCCTGCTTCGAATTCTGTGTCTCCCTTTCTCTCTCTGCTGCTCCCCAGCTCAAGCTCTGTCTGTTTGTCTCTCTCAACAATAAATAAACATTTATTTATTTATTTATTTTAAAAAATTAATGTTTATTTTTGAGGAGAAAGAGACAGAGCATGAGCAGGGGAGGGGCAGAGAAAGAGGGAGACACAGAATCCGAAGCAGGTTCCAGGCTCCAGGCTGTCAGCACAGAGCCTGACGTAGGGTTTGAACTCATGAACCACGAGATCATGACCTGAGCCCTAGTTGGATGCTTAACCGACTAAGGCATCCAGCGCCTAAAAAATAAACAGTTTTTAAAAAATATTACACAAAACAACACAAGGATGGGGTGGGAGGGGGGAAGATCAGCTTTTCAGTCAAGAGAGCACTGTTGGCAAGACTTGCTGAGTTTCCCTAAAGATCAGGTCCATCCAGGCACAGTCCCCAGCACGGGACCCAGCTCCCACTCAGAACAGCTGTCACCAGGAGACCACTCTCCACCCCTCAGGAAGCACAGCCTCCAGTTCCGGAGAGGATAAAGCCCAAGCATTCTGGGCACCTGCAGAAACTGGAGAAATAACTCACCCCTTCATTGTGGGACCGACCTAGCAGAATTCTGTGGTCCTTCCAACCTGTAGAGTCTGATTTCTTTGGTCCCTAACTCCGTATCTGTGTCAGCCTTTCAGGAAGAAAGGCCATCTTGTGGAAGAAAACTAGTTTCCTTTATTCATTTAATTTTTCAAAAAAGATTTTTTTAAAAAGTAATCTCTATACCCAGTGTGGCGCTCGAACTTACAAGCCCGAGATCAAGAGCCACCGACTGAGCCTGCCGGGCACCACTGGTTTCCTTTATTTACAGTCTCTAACAAAGTGTTCTACAGACAGTAGGCATCGGTTATAATATTTCCTGACCAATCAACTTCAAAGAGAAAGATGTCTTTCTCAGTGATGTAAATCTGGCATGAGACAGTGTGTGTCAATTTACTTTTCTGAGAAAAAATTATTGGAAGTTGCTTAGTCTACCTTCCCTTCTCTGCCTCCTGTCCAGCCTGCCCACCGCCCTCATTCTTCAGGCCCTTCGCTCTGTTATTTGATGTGGAGTAGTATTCTGATACCATAATAACATACATGACTTTTTTTGGTGAGACAGGTCAATAATCCGAGCTGACTTTTATAAATATTAACAACCATCCCGGGGGGTGAGTCTTTCCTACCTTTGCTTGTGAATGATTTTCTGCTGGTGTGTCTATTCTCACTGCTTAGGACATACTCCTTTAAGACCTCCAAGTTCGCTCAGCACTCCTAACCTCATTTTGGGATAAAATAGGCCAATGATATTGTAGCCAAATGTCTCCTACCTCCCTAGCCATATTCACTTTTTTTTTCTTAAAAGGGGAACTGTTCTCTCCAAATCAATTAAGAAAGCATTTAGCAATGATTTAAACAAATCAATACAAGCAGTTAAAAAAAACTTACTTCTTGGGGCGCCTGGCTGGGTCAGTCAGTAGAGCATGCGATGCTCGATCTTGGGGTTGTGAGTTCGAGCCCCGTGTTGGGTGTAGAGATTACTTAATTTAAAAAAAAATAAAATCTTAATAATTTATCTACTTTGGGAATATTATCTTAATTGCTTAGGCCATTCTTCTGGAAGTATCCCCAAGCCATGCAAAACTGGACTGCTCTCTCTCTCTCCCTCTCCCTCTCCCTCTCCCCCTCTCTCCTTCTCCTGGAATTCTCTCTCTCTCTCTGCCCCTCACTCACTTGCACCGTCTCTCTCTCTCTAAAAAAAAAAAAAAAAAAAGACTGAGAAAGATATTCTAGGCAGAGAGAATATTGGGGGGTGGGGAGCGGAGACGTACTGTGTTCCCTTCCCTGGGGGAAGGGCTCTGTGGAGACAGTAAAGCCTGAGCTAGCCTGGAAAACTCCATGGCAAAGCACACCATGCTTCACTCCCCAAAGCCAGACCCCCAGCAGCGCAGTAAGGACCCGGAGAGAGACGGCTACACTGGGCATCCAGGCACGTGGGGACTTCAAGGGCTTCAGGAAGTGTTTGGAGCCTTGTATGACCCCAGGATGGCACGCGTGCCTGAAGGGAGCAGGAAAGAAGAACAAACATGTGAACAGGAAGAGGGGTACCTGGACAGACAACGTTAAGAAACGGTTGCCTCCCCCCCCCCCCATAGCAGTATGTGAGCCCTAGAAACGGTTCTGGAAAAAGAGAGAGGCACAGTTAAGACCTGGCATGACTGACTTTGCTTCCGCTCTCTCTCTGAAAAAATGGGGTTTTGAAACGAATTCTGTTGAATTCGGGATGCATTTACATTTCTTGCATCCCTGAGCTGTGGACACGAGATTTGTGTCTGCTGCACTAGATGCGAACCAAGCAGATCATGGTGGCGTCCCGTGATTAACCACTTCACAGCTTGGAGCAGGGGTGTGTGCTGGAGGGAGGGCACCATGGGCTTCCGCCTGAGTCTCTTAGGATTCCAATCAGTAGCCAGGATGTCTTAATTCCAAGCTGAAGATCACGTATAGAGTTGTAAGTCTCTCTCTCTGATTCTAATTCAAGACATCTTGAAATAGAACCAAGTACGGTGGGCAGATTGAGAAAATACGTGGTCCCATGCAATATTGGCAGTATTGGGGACATGATTTTAAAATTATTCATTCTTTATCTGAAATTCAAATTTAACTGGGTGTCTTATATGTTGTCTGGCAACCCTGCATAGAAGGGAACTCACTTAGAGGCGTTTGGGGTCCAATAAGACATCTGCCCAGGTACCCCGATCCGGCTAGCAGAGTCCCAGTCTATGGCAGAAATCCCTGCTGAGAAGCAGCTGGACATACCTGTGTGAGAAGAGGCAGGATGTCAGGGGGGATGTCAGCAGCTTCCCTAAACATCTCCTGCTCCACTCCCTCCATTCACCCTGCCGGTGGGTAGTTCTAGAATTTGTCTTGGGATAATGAAGAAGGTACAGGTTTGGAAATCCGCTAGATCTGTGTTCAAAGCTCATCCCTGGTGTACGATTTTGAGTGGACTATCCCTTCTCTTTTAGACTGCTCCCTATAAGGCTTGTAAAGATGAAAGATAATGCATAGAAAGCACCCGGCGAGGTGTGTGGCACACAGTGGGTACCGCATAGTGCTCTCATTTCATGCACTTAGGTACTAAATATGAATGCAGGAGACATTAGATCATATTCCTTGGTCTCTTCCTTGCTTCTGAAAGATGCTACTTCATGTCTGCGTGAATTAACAAAATAACTGCGGTCATTTGGGGACACTACTTGTCCTGTTGCAACCTTTGGCCGATGTATCTCTGTCTGGAGTACACATTTTACAGTACCTTCTTATTTTTTTTTAAGATTTTATTTTTAAGTAATCTCTATCCCCAATGTGGGGCTGGAAATTCCAGCCCCGAGATCAAGAGTCACATGCTCTACCCACTAAGCCAGGCAGGTGCCCCTACCATACCTTCTTTTAAGCTTTCTAGAATTTATTTACATCTAAAGAAAGGAAGGGCACCCTCAAATTGTACTCAGGTTCCCTGGTTGAATGTCCTGATTACAATTCCACTGAGCCCGGGTTGTGGGAACAATGATCGTTTATGTGAAGCTTTCACCTGCATGACAAGTTGTTTAAAATGGGGAACATCAACTTAAAGCCTTTTATGTCATATATATTTCCCAAAGGAAAATCTCTGCATAAGTATATATTCAAAATACTTTAAATAGTCCAACCATTTCTACTTGTCCCTAAATGGCAGGACATTTGTTATCATCATGTTTGTCTCTGCAGAATCTATGACCCAGGATAAAATAAGTATTTTTTAAACAGTATCCCAAAGTTTTAAGTATAGATCTTTCTTCGTCCCTTTAGTTCACACTTCCTATTTGGGAATAATCCCTGAGGGGACGCACCATCTTCATCTGATTGTGGAAAAGTGATTTTCTTCTGTTTACCTCTGACACTACAATTAGTAGATGGTCTGCGATAAGTTGTATTGAAAAGAAAAAGAGGGAGATTAAAGGTGTTTTAACCCCAAAAGATTATTTTAACAAATTTTATTTTAAAGTATTTTTGAAATACACAGAAAAAATCCGTAACATAAAAGTTGTTGAGTGAAACACAAATGGCGAAACCTTCTATGAATATATTCATCCAATCAATAAACCCTTATCCAGTTTGTGCCTGGTCCTCTGGATGTAAAACGTTAGGGAACCATGAGGAGGCAATAAGGAGGGTCTTTTCTTTCGAATGTATTATTCATGAGTCCTTCATTATTTAGGGCGTTAGTAAGTGATACTCTGTACTCTGTAGCACCATTCCCGCAAGGTATCAGTCATCTTTCCCTCGTTTATCTTAGAGCTTTTGAAGTTGGGTCAACAAGGAGCCAGTCTGGACTCAGAGGACTGATGGACGCGGGGAGAATGCACCAAAGGTGAGTTCAGGTCAGCTATGGACCTGGCAGGAGTTTCGACTGAGTTTTCAGAAATGGCTAGTTGTGTCTCTTGGTCAGAATTTAACATGTGCTCTTCCTTTTCTCGTCTCAGCCCTCCCTTTCAAGCTTTCTGTTACAGCGCTCCATCAACATGTCCTTTTTCTATCCTGCTCACACGGATAGGAAGTTATCGGTGAACACTGCAGAAAAATCTAAGCAAATGATCTGACCTGTCTTGTTTAGATCTGACATAGAACCAGCCACTGGATTCCTCTTTTCCTTAGCTTGCAATTAAGACGGAGAGCTTCTAAGAACCGTTGCGTTTCTTTTTTCCATCTCAGTTTTTAATGCTTTTCAAAGGATCCGGTTCTGAAGTTAGTGATGTAAAGTTTGCTTGTAAACCCAAACCGAACCTTAAGAGAAGGAAGATAGATGCTAGTACCCGAGGAAGCCTGGCTGCAAAGGCGGAGGCCCAGAGGATGAGGAAAGAGTTAGGAGAGAGGCATATTCCCAGTGAACACAGAAAAATGGCTTTTCCTTCCCAAATATCAACTCCTACCACTTTTTTTTTTTTTATTATAGATTTGTCTCCTTACCACACAGCGTGAGAGCACTCCTGGATTGCAGTCGCTGAAATTCTGCATGGGACCGTCTAGCATGAGAGAGATGAGGGATTATACTCCGATGTTAGCAGGCATGAAGCTAAAATCATTGATCTCAGCACTTCAGCTGCAAGGGATGGGTCTAAAAACAGGTGTTTCTTGTAGGAAGTGCTTATGAGTCACTGCTGTCTCACAGCGGGGGCAAGATTTTATGACCAAGCAAGTGAAAAAGAGCTGGTTTAACTGTTACTAATTTAAAGCATCTAAGTTATGGCTTGGATTTAATTGTGGCTGGTGGAAGCCGTTTGGTGCTTGGTTCAGGCCTCTGCAAAGACTGATGGTCTGCTTTGATGTTTTAATTCTATGCATGGTCTACGTGCTAGAGCCTAAACCCTCAAGTGAGAGGTTGCTTTCCCTCACTGGGGTGGTGTGTTTGAGTAGGTTTGCTCAGCGGCTGCAGAGTTCCCTTAGTCCGGCATTACTGCCTATTTTATATTGAAGGTAGAAGAGTATAACTTCACTCCTATTTGCTTTGGAGAATATTTGAAAAGTTCTTTTTGGTTTTTGGTTTTGAAGAACAGTATTTTTGGTAGCCCACGATAGTCTAGTCTATATAATGGATCCAAACAAGGTGAGATATATTGAGGGCATCGGCCACAGGTTATAAATGCCGGCTCAAAATCATCTTGTTAACTAATCATTATGTCTGTTAAATCAACCTGGGATGATGGAGAATAAGGATGCATTGAATCATTTCAGGTAGTAGTCTAGCTCTCTTTGGAAAAAGATCCTAATGAAAAGAAAAAGAAAAAGGATGCTTAATTTCATTTCTGCTCTCTTTGGAGTAAAATGAAATGCACATAGGAGGAAAAAAAATCCACATGTTCTATAAGCTGCTGGTTCAGCAACTAATTGTTGGTTGTTGTAGACTAGTGAAAAATGGAAATTGCTAAGCCTGCTCTTGACAGAAACTTTGGATAACTGATTACGTTGATGTTTTGCTCCGTAAATGTTCATATGAGCCAAATGTATTTATATTTGGCCTTGAGGAGGGAAGGTGTACATGAGGCTTTGAAAATGATTTAAAAAAAATAAAATAAAAATGATTTTTTTCTTGTAGTTCACAACTTTTAGGCCTTCCTCATTGTAGGAGTAGAGAACTCTACATGTATTATGGAAAGAATACTTTTGATGACCAACTTCATAAAATCTTTAGACTGAAGGACCCATTATTATTAATTTTTTCCCGTTGGTAATTTTTGGAGAAAACATCACATCTGAATATTGTGTTGACTTCATAGCAGCTATTTAAGAGATCAAGCTATTAGAAGAAGGTAATCAACTTAATTGTTTTTGTGGTTTGTCAGCAGAGAGCTGTTATTTCTGTTGTTACAGTTTAGGAAAGGTGAAATCTACAGATTCTACTTCAAGTGGCCTGACTTCTTTGCTTGCATTTTGGATTTGGATGCTAACCTGGTACTGAGAATATTTGCTCTTAGAGTCCATTCCTGCTTGCTTTTCTACCTCAACAATGAATTTGGAGTGCTTCGGAAAGAGAAAAGTCATAGCAGTTCTAAGGAAGTAATCTGATATTTCTTTTCTCTGCTCATAGCTTCTGGGATTATGAGATGCCTTTTTCTACATCCATGTAGAATTCAAGCATTCTCTACAAATGTTTTTTTGTTTCTCAGTTCACTCATAAAAGAAAATTTGTACAGATAAGGATATTTGGGAATTAGCAAAGTGTTCTTTCTTTATTTTTTAAGGCTTATTTATTTATTTTGAGAAAGAGAGAGAGAGAGGGACAGAGAGACAGAGAGTGTGAGTGGGGGAGGGGCAGAGAGAGAGAGAGAGAGAGCCCCAAGCAAGGTCTGTGCCCTCAGCACAGAGCCCAAAGCGGGGCTCGAACCCATGTACCATGAGGTCATGACCTGAGCAGAAACCAAGATGCTTAACCAGTGGAGGCACCCAGGAGCCCCAAAGTGTTTTTAAATACCTATGCTCAAGTATGTTTCATAACTAATGTTTAGGTTCAGACTCTTAACATATCAGATGTGCCTTATAAGTTCTGGTAGCATGGTTAATATTTTTAAACAGTGCTTTTCAATTGTCACGGGCATACGAGTCACCTGGATATCTTGTTAAAATGCAGATTCTGATTGAGTAGGTCTGGGATGGGCAGAGACCCTTTACAAGCTCCAGGGACTGGTGCTCCTCGTCCTTGAGCAACAAGGGGCCGAAAGACACATTTCCACTGGTAGGTTGTGCCTTTCCTATGGTGGTGATGTGGACATTAGGGTTGTCAACATGTTAATTCATAGAACACTCCTGAAAAGAAACGTCTTAATGAGTTCGGGTCTGAATAATTCAAGCATTTTCTACAAATGTTTTTTAAAAATGAAAAAACCTTGGTACTTAGTGCAAGCGAGTTTTGCAAACATTATAGTTTTACATAGCTTGCAACCTTAATGATGAGTTGATTTTTTTTAATGTAACTGATTAGTTATACATTTAAAAATGAAACGAAGCCCATAGATTTCTTATAGAGGATGAATTTACTGGCATGTGTTTAGAATTTAGAGTGTAGAATTTTGGGGGTGAAATATTAGGGTTGAGTTCTAGTGCTAATACACCCCAATGCAGTAAACTTTAAGAGAACTCCGTAAAATGGTGAAGTCTGATACACCGTGTGAACAGAGGTGGTTTTACTGTTTTGTACAGTGACATATACTAGAAATCACCATATAGTAGGTTCTCAATAAATGTTTTTTAATATTTAAATTATGTTTATGTTGTTTATAACTATGCACTTCTTCCTTTAGCCTTGATCTCCATTGTTCATGTCTATCCTAGTTTATATTTGAAAATTAGACAAAAATGTTTAATCCCAGTTGACTCACTAACTGCCTTAATTGTTAGGATGGGCCGGGCCTTTTTGAATTTGGTTTTCATTGCATCCAATAAAAACGAATTTCTATTTAGGGGTGGCTGGGTGGCTCAGTCGGTTAAGCATCCACTTCAGCTCAGGCCATGATCTTGCAGTCTGTGAGTTCGAGCCCCATGTTGGGCTCTGTGTTGACAGCTCAGAGCCTGGAGCCTGCTTTGGATTCTGTCTCCCTCTCTCTCTGCCCCTCCCCTGCTTGTGCTCTGTCTCTGTCTCTCTCTCAAAAAGAAATAAACATTAAAAAAATTAAGAAAACCTGAATTTCTATTTAGAATTGATAAGTTTAAAACATGCCTTAAACTATAATGGAATATATGTAAACACATCTATGTCAAAGGCTAGTAATACATCGACATAAATAGGAAGAGGAAAAATCTTGTATGGCATGTTAGAATTAAGTGATATAGGTAGTTAATCAAAATTTGATTATATTAGTTAATTCATTTAGTTTTAAGTATTACTTTATCCCCCAAAGACCACGGACACAGTAAGTAAATGAGAGCATAATGATGTACATCTTTAAATATCTTCTCAATGCTATGGCCCCTCTTCCTTAAAATACAAACAGACAAAAACCCAGTAACTTTCTAGAATCTCAACTCCATTTTGGATTTCTCTAGTTGAGACTGACGTGTAAAATGAATTAAAAACAAAAAAACCAATTTCACCTTATTTTTCTATATAATGCTTGGTAATAATTATCAAATGAAAGTGTGTGTAGGAGATGATAGAGATCTATCTAAAACTGCTCTCAATAAAATAATAATTTGCTTCAGTAGACATCACAGCTGATACTTCATTTTATGTTAAGATAAAATAAGCACACAATTTCTAACATTTTTACAAAAATTTTAATGTTTATTTATTTTTGAGACAGAGAGAGACAGAGCATGAGCAGTGGGGGGCAGAGAGAGAGGGAGACACATATCCTTAGCAGACTCCAGGCTCTGAGCTATCAGCACAGAGCCCAACGTGGGGCTCGAACCCACAAACCGTGAGATCAGGCTCTGAGCTGCAGTTGGATGCTGAACTGACTGAGGCACCCAGGCGCCCCCGTAATTTCTAACTTCTTATACTTGTCATCTCTGAATACTCCTTTGGCCAGAATTGACTACCTTTTGAAGAATATATAAAGGCTGTTTTTCAATCTAGGTTGGGCTTAGACTAAACTGCATTTCATGTGAAGTTAATGGGTATTTCTTATTTCTTAGAGAAGTGTCAGCAGCCACGTGGTAATTTATAATTGGCAGACAGTTACTCTGTTGTATGGGGGAGGAGATAAAGAAGTTTCTTGGGGACTAGGGTCCTAGTGGTAACAGGCTTTTCATAAATTGAGATCTCTCCCAATGTAACCAATCATTCAGGATAAAAAACTGGGCCCAGGTTTAAGAAAAGTGAAGCTGGGCCAATCTTTGTTGAAAACCTGGTTATTGGGAATGAATTCTTGACTTCTGTGTTTTGTGTGAGGTTCTGCCACTTGGTCTTGGATACGAATAGCTGTTAATTTTTTCTCCTTATCCTTCACACTATTCTTTTGTTTCCATGATATCCATTGAATTCTATTGGTCTTGCTAATGTGGCTTCTCTCTGAATTTGGAAGCTTGATGTATGATATCCCTTCCACTCAGGTGGCCCTGCTGATGTACTCTTCACTCCCATCCCCCCATCCTACTGCATATGCACACGTCCCCATGCCACAATGGGGGTCCTTGCATTTCCAGGTGATCCTAAGCCAGATATATGAGTCTAGTCTTTCCGATGCTATCATATCATAAAGTTGGCAAATGTCCATTCTCACTATGTAGTGAGGCAAAACCAGTATCTAAACATTTAAGTCAGTGTGGAGGCCATCAGAAAGAGAGGTTTCTAAAGTATGCCCTTCTCCATTAAGATGGAAAATCATTTTTTCAAAGAAAAAATGTTTTAAGTGGTAGGTTTCTAAATTGGCTACGAAAATGACAGAGTGAGGGCAAGAGCACGGGCTTTGGAGTTAGGAGGAGGAGAAATCATTCACATACGGACTCTGCCATTATTCTGAAATAATTTTTAAAATTATTTTTTTTATCCCCTCAGTGCCCAGTTTGCTTATTTGTAAAACGAGGATAATAGTTCCTCTAAGGACTCTTAGGATTACACGAGAATCTCTCTATAACATTATCATAGGGATTTGTTCATGATACTCTTGAATGCTTTATCAGGAATAAATAAATGAGTTTGGGAAGTAATTAATGTGTATGCAATATAGAAAACAAATACATGCAAGCTGGGGAGGAGTAGATGAAGCGGTTTAGTTGTGTTCATGAGTGTATTATTGCAATAAAATAAGAACAGTTGACACTGGTATGACTAGCTCTAGTATGGACACAGTGAGTGCTATGTGTCAGCACTGTTCTGTGTGGTCAGGATCTAGACATGAGAAAAAAAAAATCCTTGTCTTGATGGAGTTTAAAATCCAGGTAGGGAGGAGTGAGTTTCTCTTAAAATGCCCTCAATGAAACAACTCAAAACTTCAGATCACTTCTCAGAGCCACTGCAATTTTGTCGAGGTCTAAAGACTGATGGGAAGAGAAGTTAAAACAAGAAAGAAAAGGATGAATACAGAAGATAGCTAGTTTATTCAGTGATACAGTCCAATTCTGTGAACTACAGAACCTTACTGGGTTTATAGGCATTCAGTTCATCAGCTATAGAAATTGATTACTTATAAGTTCTAAATAACCATTATTCCCTTTCTCAAAAGCCCGTTAACTCCCAATATGGCTGAAATATTTCAGGAATCCCTATTACCGTTCAGTTCCATGTCATTTGATACTTTTCTCCGATTTATTTTTTGATACTTTTTTCCAATTTATATATAGTCTCTGTTAGAGAAATGTTCAAGAATTATTGGTACGTTTGAATGCAGGCAAATTCTTTAAATTTTATAATCAGAATAACTTTATTATAATCCATTCTATGACTAGTAATTCCTAACTGAAGAATGAGTCCTGTACCAAAAATGCATGAGGAACTCTAGGTTCGGTGATTTGTCACTCCAAACTGAATTTCAACACAGAAACAATGTTATTTTCAAATCCCAGATTATGCACAAGAAGTTACTTCAACCTACAGTGAGGCTGATACTATTTCAGGGTAAAATTAGGCTGTAGGACGTTTTGAATGTGAATTCTTCTTGCCTTTTATTTCTTCTCTGCTGTCAAGTCTGGTAACGTTTCCAATAACTCAGTAACATGAATGTGAGAATGATGTATTATTTTCCCCTTAAACACCGTTTTACATCAAAGAAGTAACTGTAAAATGGGTTAAATAATGGGGATCAAGGCTAAAGGGGGATGTGGATTTTTCCGTACTTCCTTAAATCTTACCAATTTTCTATTCTGAAGTTTCATCTTAGCTTGGCCCAGCTCTTCTGCACGTCCTTTTCAAAGCTTGGATATGAAGGTTGTCCCATGCACAATTCAAATAACAAGCCTCTAAGAAAGGGATGATTTTTGGGTCCAAGCCCGCTCACTCTCCTGTGCTGGAAATTCTGAGTTTGGTAGAGTGAAAAGGGAAAAGGAGATATGACTACAGTTCAATCTTCTGTATATGCAGCCCAGTGGAAGATTCGGGTACAGGCTTTCCCTGACTGAGCTTATTAGGAACTACTTGACTCTGCTTGCCAAACCCTAGTTAATGACTGTGTAAGAGAAACAATTGTATTTAAGAAGGATGAGGTGCTTCAGGGGAAGGAGCCTGTATACCTGAAGAGGCTAGTGGGAAGCTAGTGGTAGGGCCTGGCATGGAGGTAGGAGAACCAGGAAACAGAAGAGGAAGTAGATTAATTTTGTTTGTCATATTGGCAACTTTTTATAGTCTTGGTGATTATGGTCAGAGGTGCCACTGAGAGCCATTTGCTCTATAAACCTATGCCTGATACAGCCTGTTTCCTTAGGTGCTGAAAGGTAGTACAAAATCCAAGGCACTGTAAGTTTGGTTTCACAATTTGACTTACATGATTTATAAGAGTGATTTGAATTGTGCAGTTTGGTGGTGGAGATGATATGAATGTCTTAGAGTTAATTTGTATTTGATAGCTGGATATTACATGCTTTCTATCTAAGTAGTCATTATGATATATATATATCCCCTTTCATTAGAACCACCAACCTATTGAGGTAAATATTCATTCTATTTGCAGATGAGGAAACTGAAGCTTAGAAAGAGGATCAGTAACTTCCCCAAGGCTATACAGCTAGTAAGTGATAGATTTGAAATGACGTCTGTTTGACTCTAAAACTTACAACCTTTAAGATCAAATCTCTCAAATGGGACCCTAAACCTGTGTTTTTTTGTTTTTGGGTTTTTTTACAGCATATTTTTTACCCCTTCTCATTTGTTTGCTTGTCTCAACACAGAAAGTTGGGTTATAGTTGTGGCTTTGGGTTCCCTGGGGCTGAGTGTCCTTGAACATGCCACCTGAATTCTTTGAACTCCTGTCTGGTGGGCTAAATATGGGGGCTGGACCACATGATCAAGAAGCCCTTTTCTTTTTTTCATTTTTTAAATGTTTATTTTTGAGAGAGCACAATCGGGGGGGGGGGGGGGCAGAGAGAGGGAGACACAGAATCTGAAGCAGCTCCAGGCTCTGAGGAGACAGCACAGAGCCAGATGCGGGGATGCCGGGCTGGAACTCAAGAACTGGGAGATCATGACCAGGCCCAACTGACTGAGCCACCCAGGCACCCCCAGCAAGCCCTTTCTAACCATCAATTCCTACAATCTCTATTCTTTGTGGGTTCAGCCTTTGATCCTAGCTCACTTACTCACTTTCCTAAATATGATGCCTTCTATTTAGAACAATATACACTTTTATTACTGGTAACCTACCACTTAACGTCTAATGTGAGCTGCCTGCTTAAGGGTAATAATTGTAACCATTTATTGCAGTTCTTGTCTACCAGGACGGATACTACGTACTGTACGTATACGATCATAACAGCTCTGTAAGGTGGATTTTATAGTTCCCATTTTACGGAGGAAGAAGCCAAGGCTCAGAAAGTTTTGACTTCTGCAAGGTCAAGCGAGAGAGCGGTGGAGCCAGAATTCTAGTCCTCGACTTTTGACAACAAAGCCCTTACATGTTAATGGGACATTAATGAAACCGTATACATTTAAAAATTCTGCTTTAGGCTTAAAGATCACGAACATTGTGTTTTCGACTATTTAAAACATTTTTTTTATGTTATTAGCTCCTGTCTTCGATTTCACTATCTGTTGACTTTCTGCCCGCTTTCCCAACCGATGGGGAAGTAGAATGAAAAGAGGTGATTGTTTTTACGTTGAACGCCTCTGTCCAGGTCTTAGTTTACAGCTAAGAGCAATAAAAAGGACGGAGCCGCGGCTTTGTGTCTCTGCGGCGAGCCGCGGCTCTCCTTCCGCGTCCTCCTTTCGCTCTTCCCCTGAACTACGCTTCCCAGCGTGCCGCGCGGCCGAGAGCGCGGGCTCGGCCGGCCCTCCCTTCCTCTTGGCCTATCACTCGGTCGCGGTGTGATGATGCAAACGCGTCGGGCGCCGACGAGTGACGGCGTTCTGGCTCGCGACCGCGGCGGCGGCCTTAGCAGCGGCAATAGGCGCAATAGCGGCGGCGACTGCAGGGACGACGACGACGACGGCGGGGCGGGCGCTGTGCGCAGAGGGGAGGGGTAGGCGGGCGGCGCCGGCGGCTTCAACTGCGGCAGCTACGGCTAGGGCGACGAAAGAATCCCCATCAGCCGGCGGTCGAGTTAGGCCTAAGCAGCGCCTGGAGCGGCTCGCGTTGTCCTCTGCGGGGGATCTCCATAGAGACCGTGACATACACAGAGGCGGGGGTCCGCAGGAGGCTGCCGGACCGGAGCCAGCTCCTCGGCCTCTGTCGCCGCCACCGCCTTCCCTGCTGCCAGCGCGCATTTTCTCTCCACTCCTGCTCGAAACCGCGCGGCTCCTGGGGTCCCTGTGCCCTACCGTGTGGGCAGCGAAGGCGGACTTTTGGGCTGGGGCCGGGCGGGAGGGGGGGCTCTAAGGCCTCCACCTCTGCCTCTCCCGCCCCCTTGCCCGCCCCGAAGCGGGAAGCGGCGGAGGCTCCGCCATGGCCTCGGGAGCCGGAGGAATAGGAGGGGGCGGTGGCGGCAAGATCCGGACGCGGCGTTGCCACCAGGGGCCAATTAAGCCTTACCAGCAGGGGCGACAACAGCACCAGGTATGGGACCCGGACGCGGTGGGATCTCAGCGGGCCGGGAACTCAGCGGGCGGGCACGGGCGGCGAGGGGCCCTGCTGCCCCACGTGGAGCGGACGCTCGGGCCTGAGGAAAGGCCCGAGCCAGGCGGCGGGATCTCAGGCCGCTGGGGTGGCGACGGGAAGTGGGCTGAGACAGGCCCGTCTTTGCGGCACACACGTGTGTTTCGGGCCGCCTCTGCCCAATCTTCGGGGCCAGGGGCTTCCCCAGACCGGCGCAGGGCGGGAACAGACATTCTAGGCCCACGTTGCGCGCATTTCTTTCGGTTTTGGCGGGGATCGGGGGGTTTGAGGGTATTACTCACGTCCTCTCGAGGGAGAAAGGAAAAGATGTGGCTGGAGGCCCGTGCGCTTGCTGTTTTCCAGTCTCCCGCGTTTCAGGGTGTGTGGGGAGGGGGCTGTCCCAGGCCGTCTGCTTCCGAGGCACCCGGGGGTGGGGATGGGGCGCTGTTACACCGAAAGTGGAATAACTTTGTTTCATGCTGTTAATTAATTCCGCGTCTCCCCTGCCCGTGTCCTTCTTCGATCTGAGAGCATTGGTTTAGATTTTTTTTTTTTTTTTCTTCTTACCCATAACCGGGTTATAGTTACCTAGGCCCTGGGGCATTTTGAAAGTCCCTCTCCACCCTTACGTCTTTTCTCCGCTGCGAGACTCTTTCCTCCCCTCTTCTATCCACTCCCCCCCCCCGCCCCATTTTATTTTGGAGGCTAGAATTGGCTGTTACAGCACAGTTGACCGGGACTTCGGTTCTGATCTCATGCACGAAATATTTTAATATTACGGAGCGTATTCTAAAGTTTAGGTACTTTTGACACCCAGGAATGGTAGTGGTCTTCTGCTTAACCACCTTGTGCATTCGTAGGTGTTTGAAATTCTGAAAAGGAGTTGATCCAAATTATAAATGAGACATTTGATTCTGAGAAAATACGACTTAAAAAACTAATTTGCTTATTATGGGAATTGAATAGGAAAATGTTAAATTATTTTAATAAAAGTCCCTTATAAAACTTGTCAGTGAGTCTAAGGTGCAGGTAAGTGTGTGCCTTAAGGTTGTTAAACAAAACTATGACAAAAGGGTCTTATAACTTGTTGCATCCTGTTAAAGGTAGAATTCCTAGATGGCTTTATTCTGGATGATGATGGTATTGAGTATTTTAACATGTTTGGTGATGATGTTAAATTGTATCATTAAAAAACAGAATTTTAAAAGTAAAATTTGGGGGAAATGTTTTAATAGTAAACATTGTGGTTTATAATATTAAGTAGCTAATGGTTAGAAGTCTTGACCTTACTTTTACCTCCCCCTAGGTTTCCCCCAGATGTATACAGAAAAGGCCAGTTTTTAGATTTCTTTGTCAGGAACAGAGGTACTTGCAGGCAAATTTAAGATTAGAATTCAGGTCACACGCCTGGCCATTTAACCTAATCTTTTTGTAGAATGGGAGTTAGACACACATGCTTTCTGTTTCTCTTGAAGAATGTCTTTGAGGGCTTAGATTTTCTTACAAGAAAGTTACTATATAAAAAATGAGATGTTTTAAGTACAAGTATTGGTTGATCTGGACAGAGTGTAGAAAGGAGCTAATATATTCCTGGTGGCAAAAGTTAACAATCACAGCTTATTTTTAAATGTACTTAAGATAAACTAATTTGGGGAATATGATGCCTTAACAGCACACCTATGATCCAGATTGTCTTAGAGTGGGTATGATTTTCGGCCTGGCAGTTTTGTTTTAGACCTTCATAATTTATCATTTCCCCCTATGCAGAATACTTACAGCTTTTTGCCTTACCCATTAAAAATTCTTTTTTTAATATTTATTTATTTTTGAGAGAGAGAGCATGCCAGAGCGTGAGTAGGGGAGGGGCAGAGAGAGAGGAGGAGACACAGAATCCGAAACAGGCTCTAGGCTCTAGGCTCCGAGCTGTCAGCACAGAGCCCGACGCGGGGCTCAAACTCACAAACTGCAAGATCATGATCTGAGCCAAAGTCGGACGCTTAACCGACCGAGCCACCCAGGTGCCCCTTGCTTTAGCCATTTAATTGAAAAAGAAAATACGTACTAGCTTTCGGATTGGGATTAAAGATGTTTGGGGGTTTTTTGATCAACACTGCACGTGTTAATTGATGTTGGCAGAAACTACCAAAGAAAAGTATGCGGGAATATACAAGAAATGCTCAATTTTTAAAAATCTTAAAGTAAAAACTGTCCTTAGTCCTTACTGGGACTTCCGTGGACTTGTAGACTGCTGCTGGCTGTCTGCTGTCTTACGTTGTCACCTCTGTTTTGCAGCAACTGCTGAGTCATCATGAATAGCAAGGAGCTTCATGACATGGCATGTTTTATACTAATGTTATTTGATTAAATGTCCATGGGTTTCTGGGCAAAAATGAAGTTTTTGGTTTGGTAGTAGAGGGTTGGAATAAGAACGAGAGGTCTGGCACTGTTAGTTCATGGCCGTGTGCCATTGCCTGGCAGGCCCATTAGCTTGTGCGGTCATGCAGTACCTGCAACTTTTGCGTGTGTTCGTCTGACTTGTAATTTCCTGTTTTGACTTCTGGGTTAGTTCTGCTGAGATACATCTAAAGATTATATTTTTTCCTTTTAACTTCTGATCTTTAAAATGCCATCTTGCTTGAAGTTTGGAGACAGAAATCCGTTGTCTGACTCAACTAACTGAAGGGTAGTAACTTAAAGAATTGTAGAAGCAAAAATGAAGAACAGCCCTGAATAATGTAAGTCGATCATTTTCACTTGCCTTCTGTCCTCCCCCTTAACTCAGCCCAGATACATTTAGGAAATGGTGTCATTTTTCTAGTTGGGAGTGAGCAGGTCACTAGAAGAAGATGATGTGGTTAGTTTTTGTCACTCCTTCAGTCTCCTTTCCCACTTCTTGTGCAGATCGTCAGGCCCAGGAAGTCAGCTCTGGAGAGATCAAGTTTTTCTTAGTAGTAACCACAAAAAACATGAGCCCGTGGGCAAACCCGAACCTTGCCTCTGGAAGAATGTACTGCCACCTTCTGGTGAGAGGGAATTACTTATTTTTGCCCTTTTTTGGGAGGTGTGCTTAAGAGTTTCTGTCTTCTGGGTTGGAGCTGTGGGAATCTACTCATTTTATCCACGTGGATATAGCTGGTCTTCCAAGAAGTTTTTGCATTTAGCTATTTTAGAAAAAGGAGGGGACTCCTTTATTTAGTAGCTTAAATCAGGAGGCTGCAAACTTTTTTTTTTTTTTTTGTAAAGGGCCAAGTAGTATTTTAGGCTTTGTTACCGCAAGTTGTTTGTTTTGTTTTTACAACCCTTTAAAAAATGTAAAAATCATTCTTAGCCTGGGGCTTGTGTAAAAACAGGCTGAGAGCTGAATTTGGCCCACAGACCATGTTTTGCCTGATCCTGGTTCATATGATACTTCAGGTTTTTTTGTTTGGTTGTTTCTATATGATACTTTCTCCCAAGTATGCCCCACTTCCTCCCACGTATGTCCTACCTGGGATCTGATGGGTAAAGAGTATTCTCAGTTTTGAAAAGGAAGAATATTTAGACATTGAGTACTTAGCTCATTACGGAATGCACTAAGTAGTTTTGACTTTAATTTATCTTTACTGCTTTATCTTAAATGTTAAATACTATCAGTGGAAACCAAACTGGAAATAGTTGATAAGGCAAAAATGTACTCTAATGGAATCAGAGCATCTGATTCTGGGTTTGAATCCTTTTCTGCCAGGATTTGGACAGGTTATTTAAATTCTCTTTGCTTAATTTATGCATCTGTAAGGTAGAAATTGTTGTGAGGGCTAAATGAGATGAGTAAAGCTCGTAGAGCAAGGCCTGGCGTATATAATAAGGACTCATTTGAAATTGTGATTAAATACAGCCTTTTTTTTTTTTTAAATATGTATTTATTTTTGAGAGAGAGAGCAAGCAGGGGAGGGGTAGAGAGAGAGGGAGACAGAGAATCCCAAGCAGGCTCTGCACTGTCAGCACAGAGCCCAGTGTGGGACTGGATCCCAGGAACAGTGAGATCATGACCTGAGCCAAAATCAAGAGTGGGGCTCTCAGTCCACTGAGCCACCCAGGTGCCCCTAAATACAGCCTTTGATTTAAGTGTTTGTCTTTAAATTTTGCTGCCTCTTAGTAGAGGTTTTTTTTTCCTTTCTGTATCCAAGCTCAATCTTTTATAGGCTTTTATTGGATTTAGGGACTTGTTTACTAAGTGATGAGGCCAAACTTAAACTTACCCTTTGAGTACTTATTTTTGAACATACTGTCTTCATAGAAATGCTAGTCATATAAGTGCATAGGAGAATAAATCTAAGTATTAAGTATTTTACCAATTCACTTACCAATGTTTTTAATAAGACAAATGACAGCAAAGCCCAGGGGTTATGTCCATATCCTAGAAAGTCTCCTGGTGAGGCAGTTATTTATTAGTTTGAAGTAAAACGAAGACTTTGGTCTGATGTCACTAATTAAAACCATTTTCTACAGGCACAGAATGTTATTAGGAAATGTAATGACCTTGTGTTTTCAAAAATGGTTTTGTTCGTAGCTACTGAGCTTATGGTCCTGGTTGTAATATATTTTTAAGATTCTTCGGTGTTGGGTGGCCTGATTTAAAGTCTTGCCACAAGATACAGTTTACTCTGTTTGCTGTCAGAAACAGGATGATAGAATGCCTTTCCTGTGTATAGATGCTTCAGTTTGCTTGATTTTGCTTATGTTTTTCATAGTGTGATTTAAGAAATAAACTCTTAAATCCCGTTTTCAAATAGATTGTTTAGGAAAAGTGACAGTATCTTGCACGTAACTTTGAGTGGGTTAAACTGCTTTGGTCTTCATTGGGTCTTCTATGGCTGGTTTGAAAGGTGTTCTAGGGATTCCTTTTCTTGTCCTTGTTTGATTACTGTTAATTATCTATTAATACCACCTCTATAATGTGGATAACTGAAGATAAGAGACTAAGCCAGGTCATGTTTTTCCTTACTGCATTAGAGCAGACTTTTGAAGGAGGATGAAATTTGTGGCCAATTGTAGTGTAAAAAATTTTTTTAGCCCGAATAATTTTTATGCTCGTGTTTTTTTTTTTGGCTTCATCTCTTGAAGTTGAGAAGAGAAATGAAAAGTGTGGCTTTTAAGTGACTAGAAGCATTTGGACTGTGGATAGGGAAAACTTGGCTGCTGAATGACTATCTGTAGGTTGTAAAATAGGACAAATAATAGCTTAGATTTGAAGGTTAAATTCAGATTATTGAAGCCAGATTCAATATAACCACTTTAGAATTTGAACACTTCATTACTTTTTTCCCTCATGGAAATAACTGAGTGTTAAAGTTATAATAGAGAGACATTGTTAAGATTTAGTAATGTTAGAATAGATATATTACAAAACTGGAAATAACTGAAAGATTATAATGGCATCTAGATTTTTACTATTTACTGTTTCAGATGTTGATATTCTTTATTTTTAACATTTATTTTTTAAAAATATTTATTTATTTTTGAGAGAGAGAGAGAGAGAGAGAAACAGAGCATGAGTGGGGTAGGGCAGAGAGAGAGAGGGAGACACAGAATCTGAAGCAGGCTCCAGGCTCTGAGCCGTCAGCACAGAGCCTGACGCGGGGCTCGAACTCACAAACGTGAGATCATGGCTGAAGTCGGACACTTAACCGATGGAGCCACCCAGGCACCCCTAACATTTGTTTTTGAGAGATAGCGACAGAGTGTTAGCTGGGAAGAGACAGAGGGAGAGGGAGACACAGAATCCAAAGCAGGCTCCAGGCTCCAAGCTGTCAACACAGAGCCTGATGCAGGGCTTGAACTCACAAACCATGAGATCATGGCCTGAGCCAAAGTCAGACGATTAACCGACAAAGCCACCCAGGTGCCCCGTATAATTAGATATTCTTTAAGTCTTGTGTGAAGTCTTGGGTTCTTTAGCCCTTGTTCTTCTTCATTTGGGCGTGGAGGAAGCAAGGGGGAAAACAGGGGAACTGTGAACTAAGACTTCAAAAAAGTTTGGGAAGGAGAACCTGGTGATACAGGAAGGAGTTTAGTGAGTAGAGAGCGTGCACAGAACCCTGAGAGAAAACTAAAAGGCAGCGACAGGTATTAGCAATAAAGGCAGCCAAAAGAGCAGATAGAAATGAAAACAGCAGTGTATTTGGGAGAATAGGGGCTCTAAAACCCTACAACTGAAGAGAGATTGTATTTAATATTTATAGTTAGAGATCCGGTGACGTTACCTGAGAAGGGAGATTTTATAATCTGAGTACTACTACTATTTAATAGAGGGTAATGTGGAGAAAGGAGAGTTTAACAGAACCAAAGCCAAGAAAACTAAAAGCTAATAGGAATAGAGAGCCTTATATGGAGAGGGAAGGCTGTGTGGTAGTGGTAAACTGGCAGTGTAGGAAGGATGTCTCCAGCTGCTCTGAGATTACAAATTGGTGAAAAGATACACAGGAAAAGAATGTTGTTTTTTTCATTACAAACAAATTCTCAATTACAGTTGTAAAAACCACATCCCACCTCTACCTTCTTTCATTAATCCTTGAACTCAGGTTAAAAATAATTTGAAAAGCTAACATAGTCATAGTGTCTTACACATTGAATGTGCTTAATATGTGTTTAGTGTTGCATTGAATTTACTTCTAGCCTGCAAATTATTTGTTGTAAATATCAGTGGCATTTTTGCCATGTTTTGCCAATTTTTGTCAAATGAAGATCCCTTAGTTCTTAAAAAAAAATCTCAATCAGTTTAGTCCGAATGTAAAGATTCACTCTTTTAATCCTTGATATAAGTTCCTTACTTACGATTCTGTAGTGCAGGTTTCACTTTAGAGTTATAAGGAGTATTTTTAAGATTTTAACGCCCCATTTGTTCTGTTGATTTTTCTAAGCCCTTCATTAATTTTGCTTTCTTTGGCTACCTTTCTGCTTCTCTTCATTTCGTTGCCTTTGTGTTATTTATCATTCCAGAGGATGGTTCAGTTTTCCTGCATTCTTGGATAGCTTTGCAAGTTGTCTTTTTGGAGGAAGGGCTACTAGTGTGGCAACAACAATAATATTTTCTTAAGGTGAAACTATTACACCAAGAAAATGTATTGCTTATTTTTGAATTCTAGAATTAGTGAAGTCCTTTTTAGCAGCTTGTCACAGGATATATATTTTTTCATGTTTATATATTTTTGAGAGGGGGCGGAGTGGTAGAGAAAGAGAGAGAGAGAGGATCCAGAGCGGGCTCGGCTCCGACAGCAGAGAGAGCGATGTGGGGCTCGATCTCACGAACCGCAAGATTATGACCTAAGCCGAAGTTGGATGCTTAACTGACTGAGCCACCCAGGTGCCCCTTGTCACAGAATACTCTTATGTGGGCATGAGAGGTTGGTTGAGCAAGTGCAGTCATGGATAAATTAAAACGGTGCATCAGCTAACCTGTGCACCGTACAGATCTGGTGTCTGTCCTCACCGAGTCAGTCCTCTAGTGGAGTGGATGGACAGACTAATTATCGTCATGTTAGACAAATTGCCATCATACAGGAAGTACAGGGTACTCTTGGTGCATATAAGTCTGGTCCCAGACTTGGAGGATCAGAGAAGGTTTTCTGATACCCAGTTACAATGGTGGCAGTTTTATCTACCCCTGAAGCCTCTGAAAGTCAGAAGTGAGTTTGGTAAAAGTGGACTTGCATATTCACTCCTTGGTAGACCTTCACTCAGAGTACCTCTATTTCCCCCTCAGGTTTCTTTTTCCTCTTGGTATCATAAAGTGGTCTTTCTTCAGGTCCATACAGGAAGCTGATGTGCCGCATTCCGATAAAAACCTGAAACATCTTCTTTCAAGAATTCCTGAAAATGTAAACCCTCTTTATTAAAATATCAGAGGAGCTTTTTCTTCCATAAGAAAACTGCTCTCCTTTTCTTGTTCTCTAAGTCTTTCTCAGTTTTCCACTTAGTGACTCAAGATTCTTTGGTAGTTCCAAAATCTTTTTTTTTTTTTTTTAAGTTTATTTATTTTGAGAGAGAGGGTCTGCTGGAGCGGGGGAGGGGCAGAGAGAGAGAGAGAGTCTCAAGTAGGCTTCACACCGGCATTGTGGAGCCTGATGCAGCCTGATGCAGCGCTCGAACTCATGAACTGTGAGATCATGACCTGAGCTGAAACCAAGAGTTGGACGCTCAACTGACTGAGCCACCCAGGAGGCCCTGGTACTTAAACCCTTAAAAAAAATTTGCCAGGCAAGAAAGTATCTCTCCACCTCTGTTTGATAGACAAATGCCCTTAGCTCTTTATAGTCTCTCCAGTTTTGTGCATAATCAGATTTATATTTTCCGTAGCAGTTTTTAAAAATTCAGATACCTGATAGCTGGTGATTAACTGCAAAGAAGTGTGTTAAAGAAGTCTTTGAGAGTGGAAATAAAGCTGAGGCAAAGGTAGGCTTTTATGTTTCCTGCTTGTTTGATGTTCAGAGCTGATAGTGTAGGGTGGATATGTGCAAAGCTGGTATAATGATGCGATGGTTATACTCGGTTAATCGTAGAAACAGGATGGTCGTTTGGGCAGAACTTGATCCTGTAGTTCAGCCTCCAGGCCAGTCACGTTTAGCATGGCTCTAGTTGGGAGCACAGTCTTTGGGCTTTGGATGATTTTAGTACCCTGGTTCTCAAACTTTGACTTGCGGGAGTCGCCTCAGGAGCTTGTTCAAGCACATCTGCATTTCTGCCTTGCTCGGAGGTGACACCAGTGCTGCTGGTTTGAAGGCCGTAACTGGAGATGCGCTGTTGTAGTCCTTTTATAGCGACTGGATATATAAGCTGCAGACCAAGGGATTGCACATAGATTCTCACACACACGCGTGCACACACATGATTGAAGAGGGATTCTAAAAGATTTAAATAGTTACTTAAGGCTTACTAGATTTCGTATTTATTACCGAGTTTACCAAAGCTTAGAAGACCCGTGCCCAGGGCAGTACTGTATTTAAGACTGCACTTCTCGCTCACTCAGTCATCGTTCACTAGAAGTTTGCATGGCCAGGTCTTTGCTTATCCAAAATACCGATCCCATTTTGCTTCGCTGCTTTATTTGTATTCTTGGCATGGAATCACCATATTGTATTTTCATATTATATTTACTTGCCTGTCACCCACACTTATTAAGTTCCCAGAGAGCAGGAGCTTGTTTTGTTGTCTCCCCACCTTTCTTTGTCTGACATGTAGTGTGCGATCAGTAAGTATTGATTGAATGAACAAAGTAACGTCTGCATTTGCCTGTATAAGTTGGATAACATTCTCAAATATTTTACAGAGATAAAGATTGGATGTAACTTTTCAGTATTATGAGTGCTTCCCCAAGTGTTGTATGTGTGTTCCCTTGTTGATAAGGCTACATGGACTTTTTCATTTTCATGTTCGTTAGGAAAAAAAAAATTAAGTAGCACCGCTTTATCAGTTAGGGACCCTGCAAGAAACAGTTCACTCCAGATGTTCAACTGAAGTATCTGTAAGAAAGAGTCTGTTTTGAGATATGTGGGTGGTTAGAGGGGTAAATACTGGAAACTAGCAGTAGTGGGAGCCTGCTACTCTTCTGAGGACTGGAAGGATTAAGGAAGAAAAGGGGAACCTGGGGGGCAGGGGGACCCACCTGGCTGGAGCTGCAGTTTTAGAGATGGGGCCTTTGATCAGAGAGACTGCAAGGAAGGCTTGTCGTCTCCCCGTTCCATTAATATCTAGTATCCCCTAGTCTCTCATGGGCCATTCCTACCAGAAGCCAGTTTGGGGGGACAGCCCATCAAGAACGAGTGAGGGAAGAGCAAGTGAAGACCAGTACAGCTTCACATGTGTGATTCGATAGATTTTATTGTGTAGGAAGAGCTGAATTTATTTTGGAGAAATGAATGGATAGAAAGAAAACCGTTAATAATAGAAGAGATAAAAACCATGGCTACACTTGGGGAATGACTGGGGAAATAGTTCTAGAAATAAGCTGCATTATGTTCATTAGTCCACTGTAAGATTTCTCTGATTAATTTTAAAATATAACTTTTAATTGTGTGACTAGTGCTCCACATATATATGTTTTCTAGATAACTGTTAGGACAGGTATACACAATTTTTATTCCCCTCTTCCAGAGGGACCTTTTCCCTAAAATGTGTTGCAATTTCTTGAAATGCATCTGATTTCCTAATCTTTTTAACAGAACGGTGGTTCTCAAACTGCAGCATACGTTAGACTCACTTGGGAGGGTTTGTTAAAACAGGTGAGCCCTGCTTCTGAGTTTAGTAGGGCTGGGGCAGGGCATGAGGTGATGGGAACCACTATACTAGAGTACACTGAGCTTAATTTTTTTTGTTGCCTTAGGGGTCATTTACCCTACAGAGGAATATTGAAGTTAGGGATGCTGGTTTTTAATAATGATTTGAGGTTAGCTTTATCACCTGTGTTTCTTGTTTCTGTCTGGCTCTTCATGCTGTCCCTCATTGTCATCAGTAAGCCCTCCCTCACTGTAATGTTCTTAGACTAAAGCTGCTGTGGGCTGTGACCAGACACACTGGTTACATTTTAGTTTAGAACAAGAGAAGGATCTGAGCAATGTTTTTGAGCTTTAGTGAATGAGCTTTATTTTATCCATTTTGACTGTTCAATTTTGTTTGATTATTCTCCACAGTACCTAATGCTGCCCCACAGGTGACCTTTGGTGAAGTATGGTGTAATGTTAAGTCGTTCTGTACTTGCCTCCGTTAAAAAAATTTTTCTTATTTATTTATCTTGAGAGAGAGGCGGGTGGGGGGGGGTAAAGAGAGAGAGAATCCCAAGCAGGCTCGGGCACTGTCAGTGTGGAACCCAACTCAGAGCTCGCACTCATAAACCGCGAGATCATTCCCTGAGCCTAAGTTGGATGCTTAATCAACTGAGCCACCCAGGCGCCCCTGTGCTTACCTCTTTAAGTGAGTAGGGGTCCCAGAGGATCTCTGGTATTTTTAGTAGCCTAACACCTTAGAAATTCACAAACTTATTCTACATTAAATTCTTGCTGTCACTGCTTCAGCTAACTTACTGCTTCATATCAAGTATGTGTCTTTTGTTCAAGTCTTATTTAAACAGTGTTATATTTTGTAAGCACTTTCAAATCTTTTGAAATATACAGGGAGGTGGTAAATATTCAGTATAGATAATAAGTAAAAAATAAATATGTATATTTTTATAAATACTAAATCCTGGATGTAGATATATAATCCTTCTGAAGTAACTAATACTGTGTAACAGCACTGAGAAGGGGAACCCTGAGTCTGTGTTTCTCAGTAGTGAGTATTTTATAGGGCTTTTGGCTTCATGTGTTACTAGATTAGTTCAAAATTTCTGTTTGGAGACTACATGGAAAAATAATTACATATTTCCCAGTTGTTAGCTACACCTTTCAGACAGTAGAGAAAATACCGTTCAAGTGCCTGTATCAGTCCTTTCTGTTGACAGGATTTTTCCAGGCCTCTTTGTCTTGGGTTAGCTTTCAGAGTGGACTTATATATTCTGCCTTGATTTTTAACTATTGTTTTTTGTACCTGCCAATTCATGTTTTTCTTCCTGTGATTCTTTCCCTGAACCCCTCCAAATGCTACTTTATGAGGGAAATTGTTGCCTACAATTGGTTATCTCACCCCAGTTTGTTTCTGCTAGTTTTTTCTTCCTCGTTAGTAATAAAATTATCAGTATATGTTTCTGTTCTATTTTGTAAATTGTGAAGTACTTTCACTTTATTTCATTTGATTTTCATTATAATTCTCTCTCAGGTAAGAGTGGGAGGGGCTCTTGTTATTTTACCTAGAGTAAATCAAAGTACTGGGAAGTACTGGGCACTTAGGCCCTATCAGTGCCAAAGCCCATCTTTTCACTTTATCCTAGATAAACCGTAGTAGTTGTCTTTGTACCTTAGGTATTTTAAACTACACTGTCTCTCTTCATCCGTAAAGTGATATTTATTATTAATACCAGCTTCATAAAATTATTGTGAGGATTATGTTTAATAATACGTATAAACTGCTTAGAACAGTGCCTGGCACATAGCAAAGCTACAGTAAATGTTAATACTGTTGTTACACCACATTTTTCCCTCCCTTTAAAAGATGCCATAATAAAATTAATTCCTCACATCTTCAGACAACATTTGATATAACAAAATTTTCCCATCAAAAATATCTTATTTTTGAGAGAGAGAGGAGAGAGAGAGACAGCCAGCGTGCGAGCGCGCGCACTCGTGTGTGCACGCGTGCTCCTGGGAGAGGGGCAGCGTGAAAGGCAGAGAATCCCAAGCAGGCTCCGCACTATTAGGGCACAGCCCCATGCAGGGTTGGAACTCACATGACCTGAGCTGAAATCAAAAGTCAGATGCTTAACAGACTGAGCCAACCATGTGCCCCCAATATCTTATTTATTCAATTTATTATGTTGGATTAGTTGTATTACTGCCTGTCTTTAAAAAAAACTCATTTTTATTCAAAAATTTTTTTCTTAATGTGCAATAAAATAATTGTGGAAACTGTTGAAGGTATTGTTTATGTTGCTTGTTTTGTAGTTTTATACCTTTGACGGTCAGCAGTTAGTTCTAAGCCACATTAACTGTAGAGTTTTGAAAGTGGTGGCAGATACATAGATAACCAACGTATAGAGCTCGTTGGGGGAATCTTCATCCTCGGTATGTGTTCTGGACAACCGCACACGGATATGATATGGCACATTCCTTATTCTTTGGCCCGGACAGCTTTGGTGAGCCTGGTGTCAGTGCACACATCTGGAGTTCCCATATCCTCCATGGCAAATTTCCAGATCTCTGAGTGCCCAAGGGGCACACTTCTAGAAACTCATTCCATGGATGCGCTTATGAATATTGATGGTGTATTCTCTGGTCAGTACCTTGTTGATGGCAGAATGGCCCTTCTTTCAGCCACCCTTCCTTGAGGAAGCCATTCTACCAGGTCCTGGTTGGAAAGGAAGTGTTGCTTCTTTTAATATGCTGGAATCAAAATGGACGCCTTTCTCTGGGATTATAATGTTTTAGTGCATTGTCTTATTACTCAATCTAAAATGTATATGGCTTATTTGATGGCCTGTTGGGAGATTTTTTTTAATAAAGTATTATTTTTTTTGCATGTTTATTTTTGAGAGAGAGAGAGACAGAGCAGAAAGTGGGGAAGGAGCAGAGAGAGAGGAAGACACAGAATCTGAAGCAGGCTCCAGGCTCTGAGCTGTCAGCACAGAGCCCGATGCAGGGCTCGAACTCGCAAATCGTGAGATCATGATCTGAGCTGAAGTCAGACGCTTAACCGACTGAGCCACCCAGGTGCCCCAATAAAGTATTTTTTTTAAGAGTTTGTTTATTTTGAGAAAGAGAGAGTGAGAGTGAGTGAGCAAGCAGGGGAGGAGCAGAGAGAGATGGAGAGAGAGAAATCCCAAGCAGGCTCTCTGCTGTCAGTGCAGAGCCCGACGCAGGGCTTGATCTCACAGACTGTGTGAGATCATTACCTGAGTCGAAATCCAGAGTCAGGTGCTTAACCGACTGAGCCACCCAGGTGCCCTGCCTGTTGGAGTTTTTTAAAGATTAGAATAATAAGGCCATTTGGGGCATTTAATTGATTCATGGATATGAAAGAAAAAAATAGGAATTTCATAATGTCTGTAGTATACCATTATGTCAGAGTAACTCAAGTATCTGAAATTTAGGAAACTTTGTTGGAAGTAGTTGTGTTTTGCTTGGTATGACTTTCTGTAAGTACTGATTTAAAAAGATAAATTTCTAAACCTGCTTTATGTATTTCTTCCTCCCAACAGGGCATTCTCAGCAGGGTTACGGAATCTGTTAAGAATATTGTGCCGGGATGGCTACAGAGATACTTCAACAAGAATGAAGATGTGTGCAGCTGCTCAGCAGACACACGAGAGGTGCCACAGTGGCCGGAAAATAGAGAAGATGATCATCTGATATATGCTGATGAGGAGAGCTCCAATATTCATGATGGGAGAATCACTCCTGAGCCCACAGTCAGTAATACAGAAGGTACACAGAATGTGAATATTTCGTTACGAGTGATAGGTTTTCATGCCTTAATTTTAAATCTCTTTATATTACTTGGCTGTGGTAAATCTAATTGGGTAGTAGATAAACCATGTGGGAGGAGGGTGATGATCAAGTTCAAATGAGTTATTTATCAGCTTTTTTGCTTATTAAGGGAGGCTGATAAATCATTGAAGAGTGCAATCTCTGGTGTTAGACTTGGAGTTTGAATTTTCAGACTGTCATGTGGCTTTGGACAAGAGAATCTGTTTTCTCCTCAGTATCTTCCTAAATTGTTTTGAAAAAAGTACATATGAAACCATTAGAATAGGTCCTGGCACTAAGATAGATGATAGGTGAGGAAGATGTAGCACACACACACAAATACACACTCACACACACACACTAAGGAATAGCAAGCAGCCATAAAAAAGAGGGGATCGTGCCATTTGCAACAACATGGATGGACCTAGAGGGTATTATGCTAAGTGAAATAAGTCAGAGAAATGAGAAGGACAAACACCATATGATCTCACTCATATGGAGTCTAAGAAAACAAATGAATAAACAGAAAACAGAATCAGAACTGTAAATACAGAGAAGCTGATGGTTGCCAGAGGGGAGGGGAGAGGAAGGTAACAGGCTTCTAGTTCTGGAATAAGTCGTGGGAATAAAAGGCACAGCACAGGCAATACAGTCAGTGATAGTGTAATAGAGTTGTGTGTTGACAGACGGTAGCTACACTTGTGGTGAGCATAGCGTAACGTATAAACTCGTTGAATCACTGTATTGTACACCTGAAACTAATGTCATATTGTTGTTAAGTATAGTTAAGTATACTAAAAAAGGGAGGGGCGCCTGGGTGGCTCAGTTGGTTAAGCATCCGATTTTGGCTCAGATCATGATCTCACAGTTTGTGAGTTCCAGCCCTGTGTCGGGCTCTGTTCTGACAGCTTGGAACGTGGAGCCTGCTTCGGATTCTGTGATTCCGTTTCTCTCTGCCTCTACCCCGCTTGTGCTCTGCTCTCTCAAAAATAAACAAACATTAAAAAAAAAAGTGTACAATTCAGTGGGTTTAAATATATTCACAGAATTCTTCAACCATCATCACAGTCAGTTTTAGGACTTTTCCTCACCATCCCTCTCCCCACCACCTCTCCCCTAAAAAATCCTATTCTCATGAATAGTCACTCTCCATCCCAGACAACCACTGATCGGTCTCTATAGATTTGCCTAGTGGACATTTCATATAAGTGGAGTCCTTGAATATGTGGTCCTTTGTGTCTGGATTACTTCACTCAGCATGTTTTTCAAGGTTCGTCCGTGTCACAGTGTGTGCCAGAACTTTATTCCTTTTTATTGCTGGGCAATATTCCGTGGTGTGGATTATTTTGTTTATCCACTCAGTTAACGGACATTTGGGTTATTTCCACTTTTTGAATATTATCAATACTGCTGCAATGAATGTTCATATGCAAGTTTTTGTGTGGCTGTGTTTTCTCTTGGGTGTACATGTAGGAGTAGAATTGTTGGGTCATACGGTAATTTTAACATTTTGAGGAATAATTATTTTCTAAAGTGGCTATACCATCTTAGCTTCCCACCCACAGTATACGAAGATCCCAGTTTCTTTACACCCTCACCAATACTTACATTCCATTTAAAATTTTTTAAGGTTTATTTATTTTTAAAAATGTTACTTAGGGAGAGAGCGCATGCGCATGCCAGCAGGGGAGGGGGCAGAGAGAGAGCAGGCTCCATGCTGTTAGTGCAGAGCCTGATGTTGGGCTTGAACTCACGAACCTTGAGATAATGACCTGAGCTGAAGTCAAGAGTTAGATGTTCAACCAACTGAGCCACCCCGGCGCCCCAAAAGTTTATTTTTTTAGTAATGTGTGCACCAACATGGCACTTGAACTCACGACCCTGAGATCAAGAGCCGCATGCTCTTCCGACTGAGCCAGCAGGTGCCCCTTTAATTTTTTTTTTTTTATTAGATCTCTTCTAGTAGGTTGAAGTGATAATCTCAGAGTAGTTTTGATTTGCATTTCTGTGATGACTAATGATACTGAGCATCTTCGCATGTGCTCATTGGCTATTTGTGTATCTTTGGAGAAATGGCTGTTCACGTCCCCTTTTTCCATTTTTATTGGGCTATTCATCTTTCTATTGTGGATTTAGAAGAGATCTTCCATATTCTGGATGCAGGTCTCTTAATAAGTGCAGGGTTTGCAAATATTTTCCCCCCTTCTGTGGATTGTCTTACTTTCTTGATGATGTCCTTTTTTTTTCCTTCAAAGTTTATTTATTTATTTTGAGAGAGCATGTGAGCAGGGGAGGGGGGGGAGAGAGAGAGAGAGAGAGAGAGAATGAGAATATCCCAAGCAGGCTCCATGCCATCAGCCCAGAGCCTAGTGCAGGGCTCAAATTCACAAACTGAGCCACCCAGAGGCGCCTCTTGATGGTGTCCTTTTGAAGAACAAAAGTTTTTAATTTTGCTGAAGTCCGGTATATCTCTCTGTATATGTTTCTTTCTGTATATATATTTTTCTTGCATTACATGTTTTAACTTATTTATAATTATAAAAGTTTTCTAACTCTGTGTTAAAATCCTGTATTACCTAAACAATGTGGGCGTACGGCCTGGTGTATGTAGTAATGTATTTTCCTGCCAGGTTTGCTTGTAGTGAAACCTAGTGAGAGTGAAATGGGCCTATAAGAATGATTCTCACTGTGGAGAAATGGCATATCCACGTTCTCTTAGTAATACTTAATTTGGCTTAATCTTTAAATGTGTGCTTATTTTTATTAGAATAACTTAGAAAGTTTTATTATCTGTACCTGTATAGATTTCTTTTAAATCTGTTAATACCAAAAACCACCTTGAGGCTTTACCTAGTAGGTCTCAGCTGAGTGCTGCTATCTCATTTTTTCTGCCTGAACATTGAAGGGACCCCAGCTTCTCTTTTTTCGTTAGAGACTTCTGTGTTCCCTAGCCCATATCCACAGTGACTGACTCTCTCTTTTCGGTCCTGATGAGCATGCTTGTGAGGATTAATTAACTTGAAGAATTACTTTAGTTCAGGTGTGAGATTAAATAGAGTGTTTTTCATTTTACATCTATACAGCTCTTTTTTGTGTGTATGTGTATTTTCACTTATGGAATTTATTCAGTGGTTTGCCAAGGTCAGTTCTAACTCAGATTTTATTTACTAGGTTATTAAGTTTGTATGGTAATTTTTATGTTACATGTATGGTATGCATACCTTTGTTGAGTAACTTCTTTTTTTTTTTTTTTTAAAGTTATTTATTTATTTATTTTTATTTATTTTTTTTTTTGAGAGAGAGAGACAGTGTGAGCAGGGGAGGGTCAGAGAGAGAGGGAGACACAGAATCTGAAGACAGGCTTCAGGCTCTGAGCTAGCTGTCAGCACAGAGCCCGACGCGGGACCCGAACCCACGAACCGTGAGATCATGACCTGAGCCAAAGTCGGATGCTTAACCGACTGAGCCACCCAGGCGCCCCTGTTGAGTAACTTCTAAACTTATATTACTATGGAAGATTTCAGACTGCACAATAAGGAGAATAGTGCAGAGAACACCCATGTACCCATTACCCAGCTTTAAAGACAACCAACTATGGCTGATCTTGTTTTCTCTGTTCCCACACAAATTCACCCACTTTCCGACCCTAACTCCTTTAATTGTGCAGAAGCAAATTGTGAGCAGCTTCTAGATACTAATTTCAGGAACTCGATAGCATTTCCCACCTCATTCTTATCTTACATCTGAATCCTGCTCTTACCTTAAATTTTGTTAGTTCCACATAGTTCTCTTCTCACAGTATTGCATTATTCAGTACTTGGAATCACATAATGTGTGACTTAAAGTACCACTGATAACTCCTCAGTGTGACGAATATAGATCTTACTAGATAAAACAGTTCCATTTGTTTTCTTTGAAACTTTACACTTAAATTTGACAATGCATTCTCAGAAAACAACTTAAGACATATCTGTTCTTTAAAGCGGTGTCAAATTATTGAAAGCTTAAAATAATTTTGATATAACAGTCCTGCATGTTGTTTACTTAATTTTACCAATGTAACTTTCATATTAATAGTAACTGGAGCTGGAGAGTATTATACATTCTTCAAATAGCACAGTGCAGTAAGAACAGTTATAGAATCTGTGGCACATTTAAAACCTGTTGTCTGCAGCCTTATGCCTGGGTACTTCCTTGTGTTGACTGTCTTTTATTGCTGCTGCTGTTATTATTTTTTCTTGAGAGAGAGAGAGAGATGGGAAGAGGGGCAGAGAGAGAGGGAGAGAGAGAATCTTAAGCAGGCTCCACGCCCAGCACAGAGCCCGACATGGGACTTGATCCCGTGACCATGAGATCATGACCTGAGCTGAAATCAGGAGTCGGATGCTTAGCTGACTGAGCCATCCAGGCACCCCTTGTGTTGACTGTCTTAATGATGGCGAGCCTTTGGGTGTCTGGGTTTCTTCTTCTAGGTTAGTGGAATGGATCAATGAGAATCTGAAATACTGTACATGTTTCGTTGAGTCAGTAAGAATTCAGGCCTCTGCCTCACACCAGTCAGAGTGGCTAAAATGAACAAATCAGGAGACTGTAGATGCTGGCGAGGATGTGGAGAAACGGGCACCCTCCTGTACTGCTGGTGGGAATGTAAACTGGTGCAGCCGCTCTGGGAAACAGTGTGGAGGTTCCTCAAAAAATTAACAATAAAACTCCCGTATGACCCAGCAATAGCACTGCTGGGGATTTCCCCAAGGGATACAGGAGTGCTGCTGCATAGGGGCACATGTACCCCAATGTTCACAGCGGCACTTTCAACAATAGCCAAATCATGGAAAGAGCCTAAATGTCCATCAACTGATGAATGGATCAAGAAAATGTGGTTCATCTATACAATGGAATACTACATGGCCATGAGAAAGAATGAAATCTGGCCATTCGTAGCAACGTGAATGGACCTTGAGGGTGTCATGCTAAGCGAAATAAGTCAGGGGGAACAGGACAGATACCATATGTTTTCACTCCTATGTGGAACACGAGAAACTTAACAGAGGACCATGAGGAGGGGAAGCAGAAAAAAATAGTTAATAGTTATAATAGTTAACAATAACAAATAACTAAAAAAGCTAATAAACTAAAATAAAATAATTAAATAATAGTTAATAATAACTAAAAAATAGTTAAGGATCTGGTTTCTCTTCAGATCGTATAAATCTTTAACCTTTTACTAAAGATTTCCGAGGAGAGGGAGGGAGGCAAACCATGGGAGACTCTTAAATACTGAAAACAAACTGAGGGTTGATGGGGGTGGGGGAGAGGTGAAAAGGGGTGATGGGCATGGAGGAGGGCACTTGTTGGGATGAGCATTGGGTGTTGTATGGAAACCAACTTGACAATAAACTATAAAAGAAAGTAAATAAATAAATAAAAGAATTCAGCCCTCTGAAGGACCCCACAGTGGCATATCTAGCATACTAGTCAGCAGTGGATTGAAGTCGTAGACTACTTTGTCTAATTAATACCATGAGATTATAGATATACTCATAGACACTTAGCCACAGCATTTGTGGCTGATACAAATCTGTGAGCGACATGACCTTGTTTAGTCTTATTATCCCAAACTGTTTTTATTGGTCCTGGTTTTGGGGGTAAAGAAGCTCTGTAAGAATTAAAAAAGTAGCATTGCTGTTAGCATCATACCTTCAAGTAGAAGCACATCACAGTTGAAGGTTTCTTTTTTCCTTTATGGTTTCTATACAGACTGTATTTAACGGATGTCTGCCAATAGCTAGGCAAGTGTCCTTTGCTGTTTATCCTGCAGGATAAACTGATGCCGGGATGAGAGAATCAGATAAGCAGTTTTATGGTATAATACACTACAAAAGGGGAACACTTTATACTCCAAGAAACATTTCAGCCTGTGTATATGTGCGTCTTAAAGGGAGAAAAACTGAAATAGTAGTGTTTAAATGCCTATAGGTTTAGGGGCGCCTGGGTGGCTCAGTCGGTTAAATGGCTGACTTCGGCTCAGGTCGTGATCTCACAGTCTGTGGGTTCGGGCCCCGCGTAGGACTCTGTGCTGGCAGCTTGGAGCCTGGAGCCTGCTTCCGATTCTGTGTCTCCCTCTCTGCCCCTCCCCCACTCCTGCTTTGTCTCTCTCTCTCTGTCTCTCTCTCTCTCTCTCTCCCTCCCTCCCTCCCTCCCTCTGTCTCTCTCCCTCAAGATTAAGTAAATATTAAAAAAAAAAAAGCCTGTGGGTTTAAATGTCAGTACTAGTAGATTTTCAAACTTCTGCCAGTATCTCTCTTAATTTGAGTGAGCTTGATAAGGAATTATTACATATAAAACTGTTTAAATATTCTGTTGAATTTTTAAAATATATTTCACAAACAGTAATGTTTAAAAGTTGTTTATTTGGAAAGAGCGCATGTGTGTGTGCGACTGGGGAGGGGCAAAGAGAGGGAGAGAGAGATCTCATGAGTAGAGTGCTACGTTTTTGTCCTTTTGTGGACTGGCTTGTTTCACTTACCACGCCTTCAAGGCTCATCCACATTATACCATGTATCAGAATGTATTCTCTTTTTGGGGCTGATAACAGTCCGTTGTTGTCCATATGCACCACATTTACTCACTTGTCAGTGGGCACTTAGGTTGCTTCAGCCCTTGAGGTATTGTGAATATTATCGTTATGAACATGCTTGTACAGATCTCTTTGAGACCCTGCCTTCAGTTCTTTTAGGTATATGCCCACAGGTGGGATTGCTGGGTCATAGGGGAGACTGGTTTTATTTTTTTGGAAGAACTGCCAAACTGCTTTCCACAGCGGCTGCGTCATCGTACATTTCCTACCAGTAGTGCATGGGCGTTCCACTTCTTCCGTGTTCTCGCCGATGTTTATTTTGGTGCTCTGATAGTAGCTGTCCCAGTGGGTGTGAGTGGATCTCACTGTGGTGTGATTTGCATTTCTCTGGTGACTAGTAGTGCTGAGGGTCTTTTCACGTGCTTGTTGGCTGTTTGTAGATCATCTCTGAAGAAACACCTATTTAGGTTTTTTGCCAGGGTGTTAATCAGGTTATTTGATTTTTTGTTGTTGTTGTAGGAGTTCATATTTATATATTCTGGATATTAACTCCTTATCATATATATGATTGGCAAATATTTTCTAACATTGTGTAAGATACCCTTTCACTCTGTTGAGTGTGCCTTTTAGTGCACAGAAGTTTTTAAGTTTAATATAGTCCCATATGTCTGTTTTTCTTTGGTTGCCTGTCAGATCCAGGAAATCATTGTCAAGACCAGTATCATGAAGCTTTTTCCCTTCTGATTTCTTCTAGTTTTATAGTTCTGGGTCTTGCTTTTTAGGTCTTCAATCCATTTTGAGTTAATTTTTATATATGGTGTAAGGTAAGGATCTACTTCCGTTCTTTTCGCATGTGTCTCTCCAGTTGTCCCAAAACCATTTGTTGAGGAGACTGTCCTTTTTCCATTGAGTAGTCTTGGCACCTTTGTGGAAAATTATTTGACCATGTACGTAAGGGTTTATTTCTGGGCTCTCTGTTCTGTTCTATTGGTCTATATGTCTCTATGCTGGTACCACACTAATTTGATTACTTTTTTGTGATATGTTTTGAAATCAGGAAGTGTGAAACTGCCACCCTTGTTGTTCCTTTCAAGATTATTTTGGCTATTAAGGGTCCCTTGAGATTCCATAAGAATTTTAGGATGGATTTTTCTATTTTTGAGAAAATGTCATTGGATTTTTGAAAGTCATTATATTGAATTGGCAGATTGCTTTGGATAGTATTGACATGTTAATAGTATTAGTTCCTTCAATGTAAAAACATGGGATGTCTTTTTTTAAAGTGTATTTATTGTGTAGGAGACCATGTGCACCTGAGCACAAGCAGGGGAAGGGGGGAGAGAGAGGGAGAGAGGGAGAATCCCAAGCAGGCTCTGCATAACATACAGAGCTGTGGAATCACTATGTTGTACACTTGGAACTAATGTAACACTGTGTGTCAACTATACTTCAACTAAACAGATTGAAATTATATTGGGGGGGCTGGGAGGGAGAATATTCTCAGGAACAGCTATTAAGTAGGTCTGTTCTGTTCTTTTTACAGGTTTTGTTGCTATTGTAAAAGACAAATTAGAAATAGAAAATACAAATGACATTTGTCCAACTGTTGCTGATTTAGAGGAAAGCTGTTGGTTTTTATATGGTGATCCTGAAACCATCCACCTTACTGAAGACATTTTTTTTTTTTTAAGTTTATTTATTTGAGAGCGAGAGCGTGTGCATGTGAGCATGAGCAAGGGAGGGGCAGAGAGAGAGGGGAGAGAATCCCAAGCTGACAGCGTGGAGCCTGATATGGGGCTTGATCTCCGGAACTGTGAGATCATGAGGCGAGCTGAAGTCAGGAGTTGGACCCACTGAGCCAGCCACGTGCCCCGGGGATGTTTTTCCATTTATGTCTTCTTAAATTTCTTTCAGCAGTGATTTTATAGTTCTCATTGTTCAAGCTTTTCACTTTCTTGGTTAATTTCTAAGTGTTTTATTTTTTTCTGATGCTACTGTTAATGGAATTGTTTTTTTAATTTACTTTCCAGAATGTGCATTGTTAGTGTATAGAAACACAGCTTATTTTTGTGTGCTTATTTTGTAACCTGCTACTTTGCTGAATAAATTTATTCCAATGGGTGTGTGTGTGTGCGCGCGCGTGTGTGTAATGTTTAGGGGGGTTTTTACATACAAGGTGTATCATTTGTGAATAGAGCTATTTTACTTTTGCATTCTGACTTGGATGTCTTTCTTCTTGCCTTAACTGTTCTGGCTAGAGCTTGCAATACTGGGTTAAATAAACGTGGGGAAAGCAGGTATCCTTGTCTTGTTTTTGATGTTAGAGGAAAATCTTTCACCATCGGGTTTGATGTTAGCTGTGAGTTTTTCATATACGGCTTTTATTATGTTGATGTTTCTTTTTTTTCTTAATTTTTAAAAAATGTTTTTATTTTATTTTTGAGAGAGAGAGAGATGGGGTGTGAGTGGGAGAGGGCCAGAGAGAGAGGGAGATACAGAATCCAAAGCAGGCTCCAGGCTCTGAGCTGACGGCACAGAGCCCAATGTGGGACTCGAACTCAACAAACTGTGAGATCATGACCTGGGTCGAAGTTGGACACTCAACCTACTGAGCCACCCAGGTGTCCCTGTTGATGTTTCCTTCCAGTTCTAGTTAAGTGTTCTTATCTGCATCTTATTTTTTGTATAATAGCACTTTGAAACTAAATACTCTGGCATTGTTTTGCATTGCTTGTACTGTTAAATATTTTTGAAGACTTTGAGGAAGAAAATTACAGAGCAGCAAATACAATCCAGCAGCACATTAAAAAATAGAATCTTCTTACTGAGGAGCGTTAATCTTGAGATGTAAGGGATCATTCATCATGAGGGAATTATTAATATAATTTAGGATATTTATATAGGTGAAATGATCTTGTAATTTTTTTCTATCTGGTAGATAATTAATAGGCATTTGCTATTTTATTTAGAATTCTTTATTTCACTTAGAGCTTGCTTAACATGTTAGTCATCCAAAGGCCAGAATCACGTGTAGTGGTGAAACATAGAAACATTCCCCTTAAAGTCAGGTATAAAATGGAAGCCCATCATCACCACTTCTAGATATTAAAGATGTAATTAGGTAAGAGGCTGTATGTATACATGGAAGTATTAGGAAGAAGGAAGCAAAATAATCCTTGCTTGCCAGTTAATACCCAGAAAACCCAAGAAAGCCAATTGATTAAAAAAAAAAAAAGGCAGTTTATTAGAATAAGAGATTTGTAGAAATTAGCCACAAAGTTAATCTAGGAAAGAAAAAAAAAAAAACCCAGTAACTCTTACTTAAGCAGTAACCAGTTAGAAAGTATGAAGGAAGAAAGGATTCTATTTATAATATCAAACAACAAAAACATGGAAATAAACTTAAGAAGTGTATGGTACTCTAGAAGAAGAAATTCTTTTAAGTTTTGCTGAGGAACATAAGACCTGAGCAAAAAGAAAAGTCAGTAGGAAAACAATGCTGGGCACAGTATCGCTTCCTTTTTATGATCTTTTAACTTTAGTCTGATCCAAAATGAAATTTTAATGAGTCTGTTAGGAATTTTGAACATATTTAAAATACTTACTTTAAAGCCTTTTTTACTTGCAACATCTTGGCTATCTCATGTTTTTCCCCACTGTTGATCCCATTTTTCTTACATATATCAAATGGTTTTTGCCTAATAGGAGTATTGATTCTTGTTTGAGCAGGCAGTTGCTACTGATCATTTTGAACTTTGTAGACTTAGTTTTGTTAATTGTGTGTCTGTGGAAGACCCAAGGTGCTTCGTAAGTTCCCTAAAGTCGCAGGACTTAGCCTCCAAATTGTTTCTCTTGTGGCTTTTTAGGATGAGTCTAAACCTATGTCACAGAACATAAGTCTTGTTCTAGGACATGATCCTTTTGTCTCAAGGGGAAGCTTTTCCAAACATCTTGGTTGAATGCCAGGGATTTAAGGAAGTGTTTATGGGATCTCTAAGTTCTGGCAACCTCGTGGCTCCTTGTGTCCTCAACACTGCTACTTGCCCCCTAGCGTTGCTCACCTCCTAGTGACTTGTTTTCTCAACTCAGTAGTAGCTCCTATTTGGTAAGCCTCCTATGATCTCACTCTGGGCATGGAAAGCCCATTCACTGTCTGGACACGCCCATGTGGACTTCTAGAAGCCCTTCTCTGCACAGTGTTCTACTGTCCAGTGCCCTTCAATCTGATTTCTGCCTGTGTTCTGCTTGGACTCCAGCTCTTTCTTCCAGGTCCAAAAATGTACCTACATAGAGAGCTGGGTAGTAATAGGGCTCACTTTTTTGAGTCTTCTTATGCTATTTTTTGTTGCCTGAAAGATATCTCCTATATGGTCTAGTTTTGTAATTATTTAAATTATAGTAGAAGCGCTAGCCTGGAGGTCCAGTCATTCCAGCCTAATTGACAAATGATTTTAAAGTTTTTGAAAATACACCTGAAGATGAATAGAGAAATTCTGAAAAAGAATAAGGGGAATGTGGAGATGGGTTGGAGTAACTTTCACAGTTACTAAATGTGTTCTAAAGTTATAGTAGGTAAAATATTATTGTACTAATACAGGTACATCCCTGGGAAAGGGGTGAAAAGCCTTTTGGAATTTAGTATGTGGTAGTGGTGGCTTCTCTGTGACTAGAAGGTAGCTTGTTTAAGAAGGTTATTTTAAGGGTGGCTCAGTTGGTTAAGCATTTGACTTCGGCTCAGGTCAGGATCTCAAAGTTTGTGAGTTCAAGCCCCACATCCGGCTCTGTGCTGAAGCTCAGAGCCTGGAGCCTGCTTCTGATTCGGTGTCTCCCTCTTTGTCCCCGTCCCCCCCCCCCCCCCCCCGCTCTCGCTCAGTCTCTCTCTCTCTCAAAAAGAAACAAAAACCAAAGGTTATTTTAGAATGTAAACAGACTAACCATTTGGGAAACAGTAAAGCTGAATCATTCCTTCACTACTATATCATAACTGATTCCAGATGGTCTCAAGATTAAATATTATATTGAAATAAAAGTAACAGTACAGTACCAAAAAAATAAATCATTATAATTTTTTATTTCTTACAGTTGTAGAATAGTAAATGTGTTTGTAAACAAGGTTTATAAAGGCAAACAAAGGTTACAAACTTTGTAAACAAATTATTTTCTATACTACGAAAGATAACATCAACGATGAGTAGCTTCAGCCAACGGCGAAAAATAGTTGTAATCTTTCATATCATGTCTCAGTATCATACTGATCAAAGATTAGATTTTATTGGGGTGCTTGGGTGGCTCAGTTGGTTAAGTATCCAACTCTTGATTTTGGCTCAAGTCATGATCTCACAGGTCATGAGATTGAGCTCCACATTGGGCTTTGTGCTGACAGCACAGAGCCTGCTCAGGATTGTCTGTCTCCTTTTTCTCTGCCCCTCCCCTGCTGGTGTGTGCTCTCTCAAAATAAATAAACATTAAAAAAATTACTATATCAATAAGCAGTTAATAGAAGCATAAATGAACGATGAGTATAGGGAAGGACGCTCTATCCCTCTCATTAGATAAATGCAAATAAAATAATGATGCCATTTGATAGATTGATAGAAATCAGAAAGGGTTAATATCCAGTGTTAGTATGATGGAAATGTATGCTGTCATTTGCAATTTGTGGGAGTGTAACTTGACAGAATCGTGGTATGTTTCATAAGCAAAAATGAGCATGCACTCTCGTCCAGTCCTGCAGAGCCATTCCACATATAATTGTTTATCCCATTGATTCTCAGGATACATTAGGCAGCTTTATGGGCCTAACTTTAGACTTACAGAATCATATATTTTTGTGGAAAGCTTAAAAGAATTTTTTAAATTATTTATCTTCATGCTTCTATTCTTAGAGAACCATGGATTAATCCAAAAGAATACTCTTAAGAGTATGCAGGTATCAGTGTGTATATGTTCGATGGAATATTGGGAAAATAATCACATAAATATAGTCAGTATGATAACATACAATGTGGTCTTTAAAGGGAATGCCCTGTATATAGAGACAAAATTGGTAAATGAGAAAGCAGGTCATAGAACTGGATGCATACCATGATTATATAATTAGAGAAATCATTTATGTCTGTATATGAAATATCTGAGGGATATACAATTTTAATAGTGGTTATTATGACTTATATAGCTTCTGTTTTTTTAAAATTTTATTTATTTTTTAACGTTTATTTATTTTTGAGACAGAAAGAGATGAAGCATGCATGGGGAAGGGTCAGAGAGAGAGGGAGACACAGAATCTGAAGAGGCTCCAGAACCCGATGTGGGCCTTGGGCTTGTCAACCTCGAGATCATGACCTGAGCCAAAGTCAGACACTCAACTGACTGAGCCACCCAGGCACCCCTAGCTTCTTTTATTTTTTACAATATCAGTCCAAGGAAAATAAAGAGCCATGCACTTTTAGAAATCGTATGTGATCACTGAAACATACATAGTTTGATACTAGGTTAAGTTCATTGCAGCTAGATGAAACCTTATTTGGCTAAAGAATAGCTTAAACTGGGCTTATGGGAGACTTCAGTGACTTGAAGCGAAGTTATATAGTTTGTTTTCTTAAAAACCATTTTGTTGTGATACTGTATTGTTTTTTCTAAGTTGTATATTCATAATATTAATGCTTTTTTTTTTTTTTTGATAGAGCCCTCAACAACTAGTACTTCTTCAAATTACCCAGATGTATTAACAAGGCCTTCTCTTCATCGGAGCCATATGAATTTCTCCGTGTTGGAGTCTCCTGCACTACACTGTCAGCCCTCCACGTCCTCGGCATTCCCAATCGGCAGTTCTGGATTTTCCCTTGTGAAGGAAATTAAAGATTCTACCTCTCAGCATGATGATGATAACATCTCAACTACCAGTGGTTTTTCTTCAAGAGCTTCTGATAAAGGTATTCTTGGCGTTTGATAGTAAAGTTACATTTCATGGGATAGGTTTTTTCTTGTAATTTTCATTTTCTGTTTATAAAAATTGAGGGCCCTGTAATTAGTGCTTTAACTGTGCATTACATATTTTTGTTGCAGATATAGCTGTTACAAAGAACACTTCAGTGCCACCTCTGTGGTCCCCAGAGGCTGACCGTACTCATTCACTCTCACAGCACACTGCCACCAGCTCAAAAAAACCAGCATTCAACTTGTCTGCCTTTGGAACACTGTCCCCTGTGAGTACTAATGAGATATGATCCAGTCACATCCGTTTTGAGTGTTTATTGCTCATAATTTATCGTTGTGTTTCTGTGCAGTCACTTGGGAATTCTTCAATCCTTAAAACAAGTCAACTTGGAGATTCTCCTTTTTATCCTGGAAAAACAATGTATGGTGGGGCAGCAGGTGCTGTAAGACAACCGAAACTACGAAACACACCATATCAGGTTGGTTTGAATAAGAGAAGGACTGATAAGGAAAAAAAAAATTGTCAAGTAATTAATGGCACTCAAATGGAGTTTGGTTATTTTTTGGTAAAATGATAGAAATGTGGATTACAAACATTGTTTTCATGTAGGGGCTGTCTGAACGTTATATTTGACCTAATTGAATATTTATTCATTACACTTGTGAGAATGTTATGTGCGTCTGTGTTTTAGGAACTGTAATGATTCCTTTTTTACAAAAATTGAGGCGTAAGTTATGTGTAGTAAAATTTACCCTTATTAGAGTATTTGCATTTTAACAGAATACATACGGTTGTGTATGCACTCTACAATCAAAGTGTTAATAAACATTTCCATCACTGCAAAATGTTACCTTGTGCCTCTCTGCTGTCAACCCCTCTCTCTGCTTCTACCCTCTGGCAACCACTGATCTGCTTTCTTTTCCTATAGTTTTGATTTTTCTAGAATGTCATTTAAATTTAATCTATTATAGCAACCAGCCTTTGAATCTGGCCTGTTGTACTTAGCATAATGCATCTGAGCTGGATCTGTATTTTTGCTGAGTTGTAACTTGTTTATCCATTCGCTAGTGAAAGGACACTTGGGTTGTTTCTGATTTGGAGCAGTTGTGAATAAGTGGTGATAAGCATTTTGTGTGAACATTAATTTCCCTTTATCTTGGGTAAACACCTAGAAGTTGGCTGCTGGGTCTTATAGTAAGTATACATTTAACTTTCTAATAAATTGCCAAACTGTTTTCCACAGGGGCTGGTGCCACTTTGCATTCTCAGCAGTAATGGAAGAGTGCTCTGGCCAGCTCTTGTCATCAGTTCTTCGTTTTTTTTTTTTTTTATTTTAGCCATTCTAATAGGCATGTCATGGTGTCTCCACACCACTGTGGCTTTTATTTATGAAATTGAGCATCTTTTCATGTGCTTTTTTGCCATAGGTGTATCTTCTTTGGTGAAATAAATATCTGTTCAGATCTTTTGCCCATTTTTTAATAGGGTTGTTTTCTTATTAATGAATTTTGAGAGTATGCTACTCCTTTATTAAGTCCTTTATTACATAAGTGTTTTGCAAATATTTTCTCCTATTCTCTGGCTTAAGTCTTTTGAAGAGAAGTTTTTACTTTTCATGGCTTTCAGTATATTGGGTTTTTTCCTTATATATGGCTCATGCTTTTGGTGTGTAGTGTGTAGGACATTTTTGCCTATCCTAGAGTCACAGTGTTCTTCTGTCTTTTCTAGAGGATTTATAGTTTTAGGTTTTGTTTTGTTTTGTTTTTTTAAAGTTTATTTTATTTTGAGAGAGAGAGAGAGGAAGAGGCAGAGAGAGAAGGGGAGAGAGAATCCCAAGCAGACTCTGCTCTCTCAGCGCAGAGCCCCCCCACTCAGGGCTTGAACTCATGTACTATGAGCTCATGACCTGAGCTGAGATCAGGAGTCAGTTGCTTAACTGGTTGAGCCACCCAGGCACCCCATAGTTTTAGGGTTTTTTTGTTGTTGTTGTTGTTGTTTGTTTAATTTGTTTGTTTGAGAGAGACAGAACGGAAGGGGCAGGCAGAGGGAGAATCCCAAGCAGGCTCCACACTGTCAGCGCAGAGCCTGATGCATGGCTCAAACTCATGAACTATGAGATCATGACCTGAGCGGAAACCGAGAGTTGGAAGCCTAACCGACTGAGCCACCCAGGTGCCCTCATAGTTTTAGGTTTTAAGTTAAAACCTTAACTTCTGATTTATTTTGAGTTAACTTTTGTTTATGGTATGATGTCATGAGGGATCAAGATTCATTGTTTTTTAACATTTCAAATGTCCCAATTTGTCTAGTACCACTTGTTGAAAAGTCTATACTTTCTACATTGCATTGCCTTTGCATCTTTGTTGAAAATCAGTTGACCATATATGTGGTTCTGTTTCTTGACTTTCTGTTATTTTCCATTTCTATGTATCCTTTGGCCAACTCTACATTTGCTTGATTACTATGGCTTAATAGTAAGTCTTGAAATCGGCAATGTGAGTCCTCCAACTTTGTTCTTTTTCAAGTTGTTTTGGCTTTCCTAGGTCATTTACTTTTTCATAATTTTAGAATCAAATTACCAGTTTTTACAATCTATTGAAATTTTGATTGGAATTGCATTGAGTCTACAGGTCAATTTAGGGAGAAGAATATACATTATAATAAAATTGAATCTCCCAGTCCTTCAACACAGTATGTTTCTCCATTTATATAAGTCTTTTTGAAATTTCTTTCATTAGTGTTTTGTAGTATTCATCACAGAGACCTTGCACATATTTTGTTAGATTTATACCTAAGTATAAATCTAAGTACCTAAGTACTTCCTGTTATTTGGTATTAGTTAAGAATAAATTGCCCAAATAGTTTGTTCAATAAATTTAATACATAGGCAAAATACCTTCCAGCAAAGAAAATTTCAGGCTTGATTAATTTCCTTGGTGAATTCTACCAAACATTTAAGAAAGAAATAATACCAATTTGTATGCATACTTTTTCATATAATAGGAGGATACACTTTCCATCATACTATGGGGCCAGTATTACCCTGATTCTGAAACCAGACAAAGGCATTACAAGAAAGCCACAAACCAGTATTTCTTAGGAATTACAGACCCAAACCTTCTCTATAAATATTTGTAAGTAGAATCTAGCATATATAAAAAGGCTACTTTTTCGTAATCAAGTAGGGTTTATCTTCGGAAGGCAAGATTGGTTCAACCTTTGAAAATTAATGTGATCTACCATGTAAACAAAGAATAGAAACTGTATGAATATCTCCACGGATGCATAAAACACATTCGACAAACTTGAGCATCCTTTCATAATAAAAATTTCCTGCAGCCCGAGAAATAAGTGGGGATCTTCTCAACCTGATAAATGGTATCTACAGAAAATCTTTAGCTAACATCATACTAACGGTGAAAACCTGAGTACTGTCGTCCTAAGGTCAGGAGAACAGGCTGTCTGCTAGTGTCGATAGTTCGCAGTGCTGTACTGTAGGGGCTAACCATTGCAAGAAGGAAGAGATCGTCCTATTCATAGACAGCATGCTTATCTACATAGAAAGGCCTAAGAAGGACACAGAAAGGTATCAGAACTTAAGGAGTTCAGCAAGATTATAGAATAACAAGGTCAACATGCAAAATCTGTTGTATTTACATATATATTAGCAAAGAACAGTTGGAAATTGATAACTTAATAAATTTACGGTGAATCCCACCATCCTGTATTTTATCCTAAGAGTTTTTTGAAGCCCATAAAAACTTGTTTCGTGTACATGTTGTTGTGATTATATTTACAGATTTTAACATTTTAAAGATGGAGGAGTAATTATACTTTCAGTACGTAGATTCTTGGAGAGGGGAATCTGTGAAGATGACAGTCCATGACAAACATAGAAATGGCATAGAAACAAGTATATTTTAAGACTGCATCTTGTCTTTAGTTTCTTGCTTTCCTAATTAGAGGATGGTTTCATGTACATAGTTAACAGTAATTATGAGTTTTACTTCTGAATGTGTTCATGAAGTGCAATATTTTGTTATTTAAGAAAGTGTTAACTAGATGTTGGGAGTTACACAGGGAGCTTTTTCTAAAAGCTTAAACTGGATCATATTACTTCTTTAAAAATTTTTTTAAGTTAAAATAATAGTTCATCCTGTTAGTAGATAAGATGATGCAAGCCTGTGATTCATAGAATAGTCCAAGTCAGAGTATATTCTTCTTCATTTCTTTCTTACATTGAATCCTGTACTTTGCAATGGTGAGTTGTGACATACCCTTAGAGTCCTTCTCAACACAGCCTTCCAAATGTTTATCATTGACATTTGGGACAAAGCTGTTAATTCCGTTCCTAGAGTGTTAGAGCTGGGAGGTATGTTAAAGATTGTCTAATTCAGTTCCATTTTATTGATTAGCAAGCTGAAACCCTGAGTGGCCAGTGGCCAGTAGAATCCAGTGACAGGACAGACTATCAGATTTTCCTAGAGGATTTTAATGTTGCCTCATGTTTGCCAAAGCCTCTGGCCTGAACAGCAATTCTTAATGGGCATCAAGTTCTTAATAAAACTAACGGAAAATAATGCAGCTACTCCGGAAATGTCATCAGTGTTTGATATCAGGCAGAGAAACATTATTTAAAGTAGTTATTATGGTTCAGTTTTTCAGATATTGTGAGCTATTTGTAGAAATTGGGTTGTGTTTCAGTTGTGGTAATATCTTTATATTAAGCATTACCAAACTGCTTTGTGGTAGTCATTTGGTTATTGGAATGTTGTAATGCATTCTTGAGAAAAGGAACTGTTTTAGTTGGAATTTGTAAACATTGCTTGTGTATTAAAGGGCAGTTGTCTATTCTTTATAAGGTTTTTTCCTTAACTCCCAATTTTAGTAAAGTTAAAAGGTTGTTAAGAAACAGCTTGTGTATTTAGAAATTTTTCTTATGTCAAAATTTGAGAAATGAGTTTAAAAATTTTAATTTACCTTACAATAGAGTCTGTAGTCTCTTCATTTAGTTATCTTGGAATTTAATTAACTATTTAATACCCAGAATAAGTAATATTTTAATATTGTTCTGATTTAGTTCTTTGACTTATTTGTGTTCATTTTTTGTTGGATTATAGTTGACAACACAATGTTACGTTAGCTCCAGGTGTATGACATAGTGATGACAGAGTGATTTAACAAGAAGTGTTCTTTGATTTATGGATCAAAGTCCTGCTAGAACTTTATACCAATGATTTCACTTTTCCCATTTAACATAGCTGCAGATCTTTAGTGTGATGTGTGCTGTTTTATTTGTTTCTGATTGTAAAAGTACTTGGCTTTTCAGTAAAAGGTATTAAGAGAAAAAGTTGAACTTAGGCATAATGACACCACCCAGAGATAAATTCCTATTAGGACATTAATCCTATTTCTCTTTGGATATCTATTCTGTTTTTTAAATATCTTCATTTCCTGAAATCTGCGCGTTAGAGTTTATGGTCCAAAACAGTAATACGACACTTACTTCTTAGGCACCAGTCAGAAGGCAGATGAAGGCCAAGCAGCTGAGTGCCCAGTCCTATGGTGTGACCAGCTCCACAGCTCGGCGGATATTGCAAACTTTAGAGAAGATGTCCAGCCCTCTCGCGGTAAATTTTTAGAATCACAGTTAAATGCGGGTGTATAACAACATTTGACTTCGTGAAAAATTTTAATTTTGTTATTGTTTCAACATTAACAGGATGCAAAAAGAATCCCTTCTATTGTGTCTTCTCCCCTGAATTCTGTAAGTTGACTTCTAAACCTTTTTTAAGAGATACGTTTTTGTATATTGGTGATGAAAGTCCTGTTTTTCTAAATTTCCAATCTATTCTAATAGCAGTTTACTTTTTCAGCCTCTTGATAGGAGTGGAATAGATATGACCTCAGACTTTCAAGCCAAAAGGGAAAGGGTAAAACTTCTTTTGCATGTATTTACTTAAAGTTTCAGCAGTTTTATTGTATTTATTTTTAATTTAGTAAATATGTAAATCGAATTTGATAGTCATTAGGGAACATGTTTGAAAGATAATGTTTTTTTACTTGTGGCTTCTTGTGAGGACCTGCCTTAGCCCAGTGCTATATATGTAGAAAGTGCTCAGTCAGTAGTTTTTGGTTATTTGGCCTTTCCATCTTCAGCATCTTGGTAGTCTATGAGTAACTCTGACTTTTTGATAAATAAAAGTAGGAGTGGACAGTGCTTGAAATGTTTAGTAATTATAAAAGTTCCGTGAACTTTATAAGCCCTCATTAATTATCTTTGTGAAGTTTCCTCATTAACATGTCAAATCTGTTGTGTGCAATAGAATTTCATTAGTCAGTCAAAACAGTGTTCCAAGATACTAGAACTAATAAAAAATATAACTTAGATTATAATATCTGGATAACCCTTTCAGTGTATTCTGTTTGGTTAAACTGAGTTTTGGAGGTCACTGTGGAAAAAGTAAAATGCTTGATAGAGTTAAAGAGGTACACTTTTTGTTATACTTGTGGCTAGTTAAGGATCCTTCAGGAGAAGCAGAGTCACAGATCCTTACGTGTGAAAGCATTCATTAAAACACCAGTTTCCCTCAGATGTCATTTATTAGAATTAGCATAATTTTCTGAATTCATTGTGGGAACTGTATGTGAGATAATTGGTAAATTATTATTTTTCTGAAATTCTGCAGAGAAGAAGGCTAAAATTGAGGGGTTTTGGGGGGGATAGTGTTACTTCATAATTTTTAGAATTACCTAGATGTTTGTAATCAGGCAAGAGGGAATCCATTATTAGCCATGATGATGGGATTAATTTATGGCATTGGCTGCTTCTCTCACACTCCTGTGTTATATTAGATTGTTTAAAAAGTAAATTAAAAAATTATGCCGTAGTACAAGTTCTCACTGATAATAGTTTTTATTAATGGTTGAGTATAGTATCAATACAATATTAATTTTATTAATGGGTGTGAGGATACATAAAGGCCAGAATACAGTACTGTAGTTCATATTTCACAGATATAATTAGAACTGTCTACAAAATAGACTGTCATTGAGTTGTAAGATCACATTTGTGAGGGTTTAGGGAAGAGCTAGCGTGCAGAAGCTTTGCCTTGGAAACCAGTGTTGTTCACAGCTGCTGCTGAGAGAAAGGACTGTATTCAGAGTATTACAATCTTTGGACAGAGTACAAGTTCTTGGCTTTATAGTCCTCTTTCACCAACAGGACTTCTACTGTGTTTCCGTGTTGCAAAAGACTGTTGACAAAACACTTGTGTGCTCAGATAATAATGCCAGTTTATTTTAGGATTTGGAATTCTTTTTCCTTTTTAAATTTTTTTTGTTTATTTTGAGAGAGGGAAAACACGTGTGTGGGGGAGGGGCAGTGAGTGAGAGAATCCCAAGAAGGCTCCGCATTGTCATTACAGAGCCCCACGCAGGGCTTGATCTCACAAAATACGAGATCATGACCTGAACTGAAATCAAGAGTTGGCCACTTAGCCGACTGTGGCACCCAGGCGCCCTTAGGATTTCAAATTCTTAACAGAGTTTTGCTAATAAATTATAAGACTTTTAGTTTGGTTCATAAATAACAATAGGGGAAAATTAACTTGGAAAGAAGTTTGCTCAGTTTTAGCAATTATTTTCATAGCTAGTTTAAAAATAATTTTATTTCCAGCTGAAGGATATCTAGATAGTAATTTGGGGAAAATGTGGCAAAATCAGTTTTAGTTTCTGTATTTGAAATTCAACCTGTGAAAGCTTAGATTTGTAGAACAGTTTTGAATATAATTTCCATTTTGCTGCTTATATGAAAAGTCATTAAGTGTAGAATAAAATAGTCTATGAAACTATTTGGAATTTTATTACATATAGATTTACATATAAACCTATTACTCTTCTATTACTATCTATTTTTCCTCTTAGTATTTGCATGCACTGGATATTTCTCTAGGAAGTATTCATAGTTTCTAGGTCACATTAGCTGTTGCCAGATTATGTTTAGATATGTGTCACCGATATATATGAAAATAAAGTTTTTTCTTTGATTTCTGATTACCTATAAGGTGGACTCTCAGTATCCCCCTGTTCAGAGACTTATGACCCCAAAGCCGGTTTCCATAGCAACAAATCGAACTGTTTATTTTAAACCATCTCTGACTCCATCTGGTGAATTAAGGAAGACTAATCAAAGAATAGATAAAAAGCACAATGTGAGTATGTGTTTATTTTCACTATTCTTTTTTCTTTCTTTCTTTCTTTTTTTTTTTTTAAACATTTGTTTATTTGAGAGAGACAGAGTGTGAGTGGAGGAGGGGCAGAGAGAGAGAGGGAGGCACAGAATCCAAAGCAGGCTCCAGGCTCTGAGCTGTCAGCACAGAGCCCAATGTGGGGCTCAAACCCACGGACCGTGAGATCATGACCTTAGTCAAAGTCAGATGCTTAACTGACTGAGCCACCCAGGTGCCCCTATTTTCACTATTCTTTGGATATTGATCAAAATGAGTAAGAATAAATAATATATGAGTACTCCACCATTGCAGTCTAGCAACTAGGTAATGCATAAAGTTTGTGTATCAGTGATGATTACGAATTGGTATGCCTTTCAAATGACTGGCACCTTGACCAAATCGTAAATTAGAATTTACTGGTAACACTAGTATATACTCATGGTTTAGATGAAATAATTTTGCCAGCCTTGCTTTATCTGTGTGTTTTGTTTGTGTTGTTGTTGAACCATTTGAAAATAAAATTTTGGATAACACATCTGTTCACCCCTAAGTACTTTCACATGCATTTCCTAATTACTTTCTTCTATATTATCACATCTAAAGAAATTAATGTAATATTATCTAATATCTAGTCCATACTCCAGTGTTGTTTACAGCTACTTTTTTGAATCAGAATCCAAGCAAATTTCACACATTGCTTTGCATTTTCTCTTTCTAACCTCAAACCTTGACCCTTACCACATTGTTTTTGTTTTAAAATAACTGCCTTCTTGGAGTATAATTCACATACCTAATTGAAGAGTACAGTGGTACAGTGATTTTTAGCATATTCACAGGGTGGTTCGGTCATTACCACAGTTTATTCTAGAACATTTTCATCACCATTCACCCCACCCAGCCAAAATCCCACCCCCGCTCCTCCTTCCGCAGTCCTAAGCAACCACTGATCTGTTTCTATAGATTTGCCTGTACTGGGCATTTCATTTAAATGGAGTCATAGAATATATGGTTCTTAGTGTCTGGTTTACTTCACTCAGCATGTTTTCGAGGTTCATCCATGTTGTAGCACATGTCAGAACTTTATTCCTTTTTATGTTGCTGAATATTTCATTGTTTGGATATGCTAGATTTCGTTTATCCTTTCATCAGTTGAGGGACATTTGGGATGCTTTTACTTTTTGATTGTAATGAATAATACTGCTGTGAACTTTTGTGTACAGGTGTCTTGTAGACATGTTGTCGTGTTTCTGGGGTCTGTATCTAGGAGCGGAATTGCTAGGCACGTTGGTTTTTGAAGAGACCAGGCCAGTTGTCTTAAAATGTCACCACGTTCTGGGTTTGTCTGTTTTCTTGTGTTATTTAGCTAATGTTTATTTTTGTACTTACTGTATTTACAGGGTATCTTACTATTTGTGCATTTACTTGTATTTAATCTCATCTGATCTTCATAACGTAATTTATTAAAAATTTTCAAGCTAAAGTTGACAGAATAGTACAATGTTTAGCCATTACTCCTTGACTCACCAATCATTAACACGTCATACTTTATTAAAATTCTAAAAATATTTTGAATATAATTTTGGATTTATAGACTTAGCAAGAACAGTTTTAAGGCTTCACAATATGCAATGTTCTGATACTATCATGTGTTTCCTACAAACAGGGAATTCCCTTAATGTAATAATTGCGGAATAATTATCAAAACCAGAAACTTAACATTATACAATACCACGATCTCATCTATAGATTTTATTTTGTTGCTGCCAGTTGTCCCAAAAGACATTCCTGAAATGTCATGTCCTCCCAAAAATTCAAGATTATGTATTGCATTTAGTTTTCTTGTTTCTTCATCTTCTTTAGTCTATCTAGAACAGTTCCTTAGGGTTTTTTGTTTGTTTTTGTATTTCATTAAGATTGATATTTTTAAAGTGCAAGTACGTTACTGTGTAGAGTGTCCTGCAGTTTGGGGATGTCTGATGTTTCTTCATGATTAGATTCCACTTACATACTTTTAGTAATTAAGGTGGCAGCAGTAGGATTTCTTCACTGTGAAGTTACGATTTTATCTTTTGTCATTAAGTATCTTGTGGTTAGATAACTGAGAGGATAAAAATCCTTTTAGTAGTTAGTATTATTGGTGATTTTTGCTTAAATCTATTGTTTGTAGATGACCAAAGGGTGGTTTTCTAATTCCACCGATCTTTCAATATTAGTTGACCTCCTACTGGAGGAAAAGTTTTCTTTAATCTCGTACCTATCCTTGTATGTGTTTTTAAAGTCAACTTTAATTCTCAAATTCTGTAGTTTATAATGCTTTATTGGCATTTTTTGATGTTCATATTATGTCATTTGGCCTTTGAATGGGCTCCTGTGTCCTTTTAATATTTCCCCTCAGTTTTTGAACATTTAGTTGCCTTTGATGTAAAAGAATCCAGGCTTGTCCTGTAAGTTTCTGGCCCAGCCCTGTGGTTCGCTATTTCTCCAAGGAGCCATGATATATATCCTTTTAATGGAGGAACTTAAATTGCAGGGATGCATTTCCAAAAGAAGATCCTTGTAAATTTGCTTACACTTTAATAGGCCAGAGTGAGAGAAGAGTAAAAGTATTTTTGTGGTCTGTAAGTGTATTACACTATACTGCTATTTTATTGAAATGGCAGTGTGCTCAGTGACATTTTATGTGTATAATAGTCATTTTATAATTCGGTTGCTGTTCAGAAAGCAGGGTATAAGTTGGAAGCTTTAGGATTCACTTACTAAAAACCCATCAAATTCCTGATTTCAAATATTAAAATGGACTGATAGAAGGTAAGTATTAAGAAAATGAAAACAAATAATCAGGCTTGTAAATCTGGTGTGCTCATCCTGTTCTAGACCGGATATGAGAACCCTGTGACACCAGGACAAAACAGAGAACAACGAGAAAGGTAATGCGTCTTCATAACTAAGCTTCTTTATATGTCATTTGTAAGGTCTGTGTTTGATTCATGTATGTTTTTTTGAAGAATAAGAAGGTTAAAAAACAAACGTTACACACACACACAGATCTGTCTGCTTTTATTTTTTCTATTAAAATTTCTTTTTTAATGTTGATTATTTTTGAGGGAGAGACAGAGAGCAAGAAGGGGAGGGGCGGAGAAAGAGGGAGACACAGAATCGGAAGCAGGCTCCAGGCTCTGAGCTGTCAGCACAGAGCCCGGCGCGGGGTTCGAACTTAAGAACCATGAGATCATGACCTGAGCTGAAGTCAGCTGCTATCATAACCAGCTGAGCCACCCAGGCTCCCCTCTGTCCGCTTTTAAAATCACATTCAGTTGTATATTTTCTTGTTAGCAGTTCTAATTTTTAGAACACCTAATTTTTAGGTGTTGAGTTAGTTAACAACTTATGGACCAGAGTAATATATCATTTGTTTTAATTTTCTTTTTCTTTGCCTAGTGGCTTTTCTTACCCAAATTTCAGTATGTCTGCAGCCAATGGTTTATCTTCTGGAGTAGGTAGTGGAGGCGGCAAGATGAGACGAGAGAGAACACGCTTTGTTGCATCTAAACCTCCAGAGGAAGAGGTAGGTTATATGCTTATATTTTTGAAGTTTGTTACAAGCTGTGGTGTGGTGGTGGTGAGAGGGGAGATCAGGAGGGGTGGATCTGGGGGGAGACCCAGCACAGGGATGAATAATCTGCCACAGAAGCAGTCCCTTCCAAGTGAGTGCTCGTGCAAGTGTGTGTGCTCAGGGGGCTTTTGGAACCACCATCACTGTGACAAGACAGAAAACCTAAACTAGTGTCTTAAGTTTCATGGGTGTCATTAAAAAGCCATAATTCTTTGCAATACGAGAATTAACAATGGAAATTCTTTGACCTTTGGAATATTATTTTGTTGTTAGATTTTGCTTCTGAAACTTACATAAATGGATTAATACTGTTACATATTCTCACTTGCCATTTTCTTCATTTGTGAAATTTGTGAGTGTTGTAAAAGTTAATTGCCAGGTTGTTTCATTTCATGGTTATAGATTTATCCAGTATGAAAATAACCACAATCCGTTCTATACATCCTAATACATGCTGAGGTAAATATTTTTGTACTTCTGCCTCAGCACATACAAGCAGTACTTTTCCTAGGCTGTTCATCTGGGAATAGAGTTGTTGGATTATCGGGGATGATACACATCCTCAAACGTGTTAAATGTTGGCCTTACTGCTCTGAGGTAGTTTGAATACTTTAGGGTGGATCTGCTTTTTCTTTACCCTTAGAGGACTTGATTTTGTTGAATTTTTTTTTTTTTTTTAAAGATTTTCCCAAGGTGATGTGCGTGAAGTGTTATGCCATTGGAGTTTTATTTAGCATTTCGTGTTTACTAGGGAGGGAGACCTCTTTTTGTGAGTTTCATGGTCATTTGGGGTTTCTCTTCCTTTGTCCATTTTTTACTGGATTATTTCTTTCATTAGGAATATTTCCTTATATATTCTGAACCTGAAAGTTTGGAAATGATAAGGACTAATCGGAGATTGGTTAAATTAGCCTTTCTTTCTATAGGCTGCTCTGTTTATTTCTTAACTACTTTTGAGTTGAACGCAGGCCTTCTTTCAATCTTTTCACAGGTGAATTTCAGCCTAACTGGATCATTTAAGTTTTGATACCTAATGCTTTCATTTGTTTTTTGTTTCTTTTTTTTTTTTTTTTTATGTTTCTTTTTATTTATTTTGAGAGAGCAAGCAGGGGAGGGGCAGAAAGAGAGGTAGAGAGGGAATCCCAAGCAGGCTCCTACCTATCAGCACAGAGCCCAATGCAGAGCTCGGACTCAGGAACCGTGAGATCATGACCTGAGCCTAAATCAAGAGTGGGACACTTAACCACCTGAGCCACCCGGGCACCCCTATTGTTTGTTTCTAAATAAAATTTCATTTGTGACTTCTTCATTGACCCATGAGGTTTTTTTTTTTTTTTTTTTTAAAGGAGTTTTTAGATTTTTAAACGGGAGATTTTCTGGAACAGTTTCTATTGACTATGAAATCCTGTGTTGGTTAAAATTATCATATGAGTTAGTATTAATTTCCTTCTAGTCTCTTGGTATGCTTTCCAAGTCTGTGTAGAGTAGGTTGTCTTCCTTTTCCATTTTCGTGATCTCCTCTTTTCCCATCCAGCAGTTTTGTAGCTGTGTCTCTGACTCACCAGAGCCATGACTGCTTTGGTGGCTCGGACGTTCTGCCTCCAAGCCTGCTTGTGATACATGACATTATGCTGGGGTCTTGGCTCAGAACTGGTCTTTTTCTGAGGTTCTACTTGTTGCTCTGCTGGAGTGTTGTGAAGGGAAGGAATGTATTCTACTATCTTGAAAGAAAAAGTCTTGAATGCCATTCATGATACAGTTCATAAAATTTTGTAGTTTTCTTAGCAAACCGATTTTTTCTACATAAAAGCTCTTTATGTAGGCTTAATTAAATTACCTTTAAGAAATGGGTTATTTTGGGGAACCTGGGTGACTCCATTGGTTAGGTGTCCGACTTGAGCTTGGGTCATGATCTCACGGTTCGTGGGTTTGAGCCCCGGCTAGGGCTCTTTGCTAACGGCTTGGAGTCTGGAGCCTGCTTGAAGTTCTGTGTCTCCTTCTCTCTGCCCCTCCCCTGCTCACGCTCTGTCTGTCTCTCAAAAATAAAAATAAAACATTAAAAAAAAGGAAATGGGTTGTCTTGCTTTGTATACCTAAGGAAATTAGTATCTGATTAGTATAGCCTGTTCTTTAGACAAGCTTTTATATTTCTCAGTAAAATCTGTGTCTCTAGCTCTTTCAAGTTTATCCCTGTATGAAGAAAACATCTTGGTTTGGTATTTGCCAGATAACAGATTTGTGAAATTTGCTTCTTTCTCTTCAGTTTCAACTTTTAAGAAGAATATATTCCTCAGATCTTTAGCTAAAGTTCTTGTCAATATCTGTAGCTCAGTTTTGGCTGTCTTATAGAAAGATATGTGTTTTGTGTGCCTTTTCTGTATCAAGACATTGGGAAGGGGGTGAAAATTTCTTGATTTACTTTGTTTCCTCTTACTAGTTGGTATACCATGAGGAACTTTATGAAAGTCTTACTCCAGAACTCTTTATCACCTCCTCCCTTCTCGGGGCCCCCTCTCCATTCCGGCCAACTGCCAACTGCCAACTTTTCATCCCAGGATGCCTCACCCAACTCCTGTCCTTATTAGTTCTCTTCCACACTGGAGTTAGAGTCTTCACATTTCTGGGGAAAGAGGTACCAAGGAATGGCTGCCCCAAATTTTCTGCCTATCATGTGTTTTTTAAATCATGTGTAGAAGAGGTTTTGTATAGACGCTTTCTTATTTTGTGTCCAGTGCTGTTTTTGCTTTAGATGACAAACATGTTTAGACTAGTTGTTCTTAATTCAGATACAGTGAATAAGAACTTCTGGTAAAGTGTGGAAGATTTGTGGGAATTTTAATGGGCTTTTGGGATAAGTCAGATGGAAGACATTTTATTTTTAGTGGAATGTAAACAAATTATGCTAGTTTCAGGTACTTTTGGTATTTAGCAGGGATTGGTATATTTTGGTTCACTTAAACACTCAAGTTAACAGAGCTCTGTGTTGTAAATAACCCATTTTGCATTATGTGGTAGTAAAAGTATGTTTTGGCTCTCACTTTCTCTTAGATCTCAAAATTTGTAAGGATTGTGTGTTAGTCACTAAAAACATTTGTTATTTTGTCTTTACTGTGATACCAGTAATAATGAAATAATGCAAAGATCTCATTGATAACAGAGTAGATTAGGAGTATATAATACAACTGAGTTTGGGGAGATTTGATTGGTATTGTCATGTCAGGTACTGGCCTGCTTCTTACTAACTGAGTGATCTTCATCAAAATAATTTCTTTGTACAGCAGCTTATCTGTAAAATGGGGATAAGAAGAATAAATAGCTATGTCTGGGATGTCTGCTGTTTAATAGCTGTATAATGTTAAGCCATATATCTCTCTGCCTTAGTTTTTCATCTACGACAGTAGTATCTTCCCTATGTGAGATAACCCATGTAAAGGTATTACAAAGATAATACATAGTAAGTCACATATTGGGTGATTGTGTTCATCTCGAAGTTTCTGGAACAATCCAGTTACAATTCTTTCTGGTGGATTTGTGGGACCCACTTCTGATCAGCTAAGTCAAAATTTTGGTGAATAGTAGGCATCAAATTTAGAATTGGTTCAAGGTCAGTGGTAAAAAGAACCGGTATGTCCATGATGTCTGTGGCTTAGTGGCTTGGCATAAGTAAAATATAGGTTCAGCTGATGTGCCCAGGTGTTGTGAGGGTCTAAAGGGAAGAAAGTAAGACTGAGGATTGCCGATCAGATGAAATTGCCTACTGAAATAGTCCAGTGCATCTTCATTTGTTTCCTCTCCCCTCCCCCAAATTTGACTATGATAATTTTCAAACATAAGAAATATGGAAAGAATTATGTAGTGAGCACAAATAAACCTAGCACTTAGATTCTAATACTTTGTTATATTTGCTTTATCAAGTGTATATCTTACTTCTTCGTGCATTTCAAAGTAAGTTGAAGACATCAATATATTTCATTCCAAATACTTGAGCATACATAGCACAAATTGCAGTTAAATATTTGTTTTTAAATTTAGCAAAAGTTTACATGTAGTAAAATGTAAAACTCTTAGGTGTATCATTCGATGCATTTGACAAATGGTTGCACCTGTGTAAGCCAAACCCCTTTCAAAGTCTATTTGCATTGCTCTAGAAAGTTCACTCATGTTCCATCTCAGTCAGTACTCCTTGCCTCCTACTCCAGAGGCAATCACTGTTCTCATCTTCTCTGTCTTAATGTTGGTGTTGCTTGTTCTGGAACTTCATATTAATGCAGCCATGCAGTGTATGTGTTCTTTAGTGCCTGGCTGTTATGAATAAAGCTGCCAGGAACATTCTTGTAGCGTTCTGCACATGTGTTGATTTCTCTTGGGGGTAAATAAGGTAGAAGTGGAGAAACTAGGTTGTATGATATGTGTTTAACTTTTTAAGGAATGCCAACCTCTTTTCCAAAGTAAATATTTTATACCCTCACCAACAGTGTATGAGTACTTCTTTCACTCTTTATCCTTATTAATAATTGTCATCACTTTAATTTTAGCCATTTCTGCTTTGTATATGGTAGTATCTCATTGTAATTTTAATTTGCATTTCCCTGAGACTATAATGTTGTGTTCTTGTTTATGTGCTTATTGGCCATTAGTTTATCTTCCTTTTGAGTCGTCTTTATATCTTTTGCCCTTTTAAAAATTGGGGTGTCTTTGTATTATTGAGTTATAGGAGCCCTTTATAAATTCTGGATCTAATGTCTTACATTACATTTGTCGGATACATGTCTTACAAATATTTTCTTCCAGTCCAGCTTGCATATTCATGTTTTTAACAGTATCTTTTGATCAGCCAATGTTAACAAATTTTATGAAGTCTGAATTTATCTTTTTTTCCATTATTATTATTATTATTATTATTATTTTAAAGATTTTATTTTAAAGTAATCTTTACCTCCAGCATGGGGCTTGAACTCACAACCCCAGAGTCCAGAGTTGCATGTTCTTCAGACTGAGCCAGGCAGGCGCCCCTTTTTCGTCAATAATTTTTACTGTTCTTTCTGTCCTGAGAAACCTTTGTCTATCCCCAGGCTGCACAGTAATTCTGTGTTTTCCTCTAGATTTGTAGAAATGCTTTTATGTATTTTTCTGATTTTCTTTTTGATTTCTTATACGATCCATGGATTATTTAGAATTGTGTTTAATTATATTAATGTTTTGAAATGCATTGAGACTTATTTTATAGCGCAGCATATGGTCTCCTTGATGAATCTTGAAGACTGTATTTTACAGTTGTTGGGTATAGTGTCATGTAAGGTGTCGGATGACTGATAGTATTTCGTAGATCATCTTTGTTCTTGCTGGATTTTTTTCCAGGGTGTGGGGTGTGTCTGGTTAGTCTATATTAAATTGTTAAGAGCTAGCAGTTAGAACTTCCATTTGGTGAATTTGTCTTTAATACACCTTACATCTATCATGGTCCCTCAGTGATTTGCCTCCTTTAGTTTTAGTATTACTATTTTTTAAATAGTAATTTTTGCCTTTAATAAAATTAGTAAAATAGTAAAATTGCCTTTCAAAGAAAATCTTTGGAAATACTATCTTGAAATCTGCTATATCTGGTATTAATATAGCTAGCTACTCTTTTAAAATAGGCCTTCTTAGGCTTACTGATTGGCTTACTAATTACAGGTTATATCTTTCCCCCATCCATTTGCCTTTTTTAAAAATGTTTATTTAGTTTTGAGAGAGAGTGGGGAGGGGCAGAAGGGGAGAGAGAGAATCCCAAGCAGGCTCTGCACCGTCAGCACAGAACCTGATGTAGGGCTCAAGCTCACGAACTATGAGATCATGACCTGAGCTGAAGTTGGACATTTAACCAACTGAGGCGCCCCCGTCCAATTGCTTTTAACCTGTGTCTTTTTAAGTGAGTTTCTTATAGACGGTATATGGGTGAATCTTTCCTTTTTATCTGTTTTTTGCCTTTTAATTGGAATGTTTATGATTAATATGTATGTATGTGTTACATGTGTATATATGTAACATGTATGTATCTATAAAACTATAATGTTATACACATGTATATGTATATATATAGTTATGTTGGATTAGGGTCTCCCATTTTTGTCCTGTTTTCTACTTTTCCCATTTGTTTTTTGTTCGTTTTTGAAAGCTGTCTTTTGGTTAATTGAATATTGGTTAAAATTACACTTTAATTACTTTGCTTTTCTACCTCTTCATGTCACTTTTAGTGGTTCCTCTTAGAACGTTACTATATGTGTCTTTAACTGTCACATTCCACTTGTGTTAATATTACACCACTTCCTGTAAACTTTAAGAATCTTGCAACTTTCTAGTTTGATTTACTGCACTTCTTCCTTAGTATTTTAGGTTATATGTGTCATTTGTATTAAAATAAGATAGGCTGTAAACCCACAGTGCATAATTTTTGCTTTATACAGTTATATGTATTTTATTATTTCTTCTAAATAATTTTTTAAGTGTATTTATTTTGAGAGAGACAGAGAGACAGTGTGGGGGAGTGGTAGAGAGAGCGGGAGACGGAATATGTACAGTCATATGTATTTTAAAGAAATTAAGAGGAAAAATGTTTTTTTGTGTTTGCTCACGTAGTGTTCATATCTTCGAGAAATCTGAGTTCCATTTGTTATTCTGCCCCTTCACCCTGAAGGAGTCGTAGAGCAGGTTTTATGGCAACAGATTGTCTTAGTTTTCTTTTATCTGAACGCATCTTTATTTTTCCTTTGGGGGAGAGTGGTTGGCTTTACAGAACTGTGATTTTTGTACCATAAACGACATCCATTTGTAGTATTCAGATAGTTTTTAGCCAGGGAATTCAACCTGAAGTACACTGTCTCCCACTTGAGGCGGGTGGCGGCAGGAACTCTTGAGTCGGTTCCTGGGTGTCTGCCTTGCACACGAGCGGTTTACAGGTCTGCTGGAAGCTTGGACAGTTTACGTGCAGATGTATAAGCTCCTCATTCCGGCATCTCCCCTCATTTTCTAGCTGCTCTGGTCACAGCCCGTCCCGATTCCTCAGTGAACAGATTCGCCTTTTCTCTCCATTTCAGTTATGCAGTGGTACTAACACCTAAAGATTGCAGGAAACTCAGTGTTCCTTTCTTCTTCCAAGTGATTTTTATCTCTGTAGTTTGTGCTTGCTTCTGGTTGCTCGGCCATGTTTTCATATGATTGTTTCTATTTCGTTTAGAGTTTACAACTGTTATTTGTCAGGTCAATGGTCAGATACAAGCTATTCCACTATTAGCAGAAGCAGAACTCTGTTTGCCTTTAACCTGGATTGCTTGAGATGCACGGTGGTCTTTGGTATATTGGGGTAAAAAACCGAGGCATTTCACCAAACTCATTGGTACTGATGTTTATTAAATGCTTGTTTTACATGCCAAGACCATATATTACTTTGTCTTAATACTACAGCTGTGGTTTAATTTTTTCCTCATTTTCAGCCATTAGGAAATTTGTCCTAAGGGCAGTTAGGTTCATGAAGCCACCAGATCTGGTGGTGGCACAGCTGGGATTCAGATCTTGTTCATTCTTTTGATTCGAGAGCCCACGTTGTTAACACTGTATGCTGCTGCCTCCTACCTCTTCTCAGTTCCACCTGAAAATAAGTAGGGTTAAAAGAATGCTCTGAAAGATGGAATCTCTCATTATGAAACATGTTGTGTTTTAGGAGATGGAAGTGCCAGTATTGCCGAAAATCTCTCTACCCATCACCAGTTCTTCACTGCCTACCTTCAATTTTAGTTCCTCTGTGATCACAACTTCCTCTCCATCACCCATTAGTCCTTCACAATCACTGACAAACAAGGTACAAAACTATTGTACAAATAGGTGATTTTTTTTCTTTATTTTAAAAAACAATATTCTGTTAAAAGCAATGATAAGTTCTTGCTGTGGAAATTAATGACTGAGAATAAGAAGAGAAAAATGGAAATGGTGTTTTGCTTTTTAAAGTGTACGTTATAAAGGGATACATTATAATGGAGTGCTCTTTAATTCCTACAGTGCCTTAGAGACTGATCCTTGTAAGTTTGTTTCCAATGTTTCTGATTTAAGATACCTTTTGTTGGGGTAAGAATGGGTTTATGTTTTTATTTTTCAAGTAGGATTAACTGCTCCTGAAATGTTTTATGCTTTCATCCTGGCTTTTACATTTTCTGAACATAATCTTCTAGATGGTATTTGTTTTCCTTTAGACAAATACTCCCCTCTAAGTGTATACTCCTTTCCCAAGGGGATGCTAGGTTTAATAGCAGTTACCATTTATTTTTCAGAAGTTTTAACAAATTATTTATTTATTATTTTACTTACTGTTTTTAAGACTTTATTTTTAAATAATCTCCACCCCCAACATGAGGCTGGAACTCCCAACCCCAAGATCAAGAGTCTCGTGCTCTACTGACTGAGCCAGCCAGGTGCCCCTTAACAAGTGATTTTAAATCTAAAAGGAAATAAATTGTTTTTGGCTTCTTTGAAATAATTAATTTGCTTACGTTAAGGTCTACTTGTCAATTCCTTTTACTAAAAACTCTTTGTGTTATTTTAATAATTTGGAAAACCAGGTACAAATGGCCTCTCCACACAGCCCTGGCAGTCCCATGTTTCGATTTTCGTCTCCAATCGTAAAATCTACCGAGGCACATGTACTCCCTCAGTCATCTGTAAGTAGCAGGCAGGGAGTGTCTCAGACTGGTTGGTTTCGGAAGCATACTGTGTATTTATCAAATCCAGCATGCCATTGGTGCTAAGAAATAACCATTGTTTTTCTTCCAACTTGAAAAACGTCACTGTACAGAAAACTTGAATGACTGAATACCTGTTTTTCACTACACACACACACACACACACACACACGTATTTTCTCATGATCCTTTGAAAGTTAAGATGCAAACACCTTAATACCTTTCTACCTTTTCCGTATGTCACCTAAGAAAAAAGGACATTCCTTTGCATAACCACAATACAATTCTATCCATGTAATTGTAACATAGTATAATGATAATGTAGTTCATATTCAGATTTCCCCATTGGCCCCAGACTGTCCCCTTTAATGGCCCAGCTCCAATTAAGATCAAGACCTAATCAACGAAACTACATTGCATTTGGTTAACATGTTTGTTGAATTGCCTTTAATATGGAAAAGTTTTGGGTTTTTTGCCTCATAATATGTATGTATTTCTTCATAATTAAGAAAGAAGTGTTTTGGGTGATAGAATACGTTTAGTGTTCAAGGGCCTCATGCATCTTTGGGATGCATATCATTTTTACATGGTGCCTTGTGTTTTTCACTGTGCTCTTATTTTCTGTTACAGCTAGGTATTCCAGATCATTTTGTAATTTTCCCTGTTGTGTGCTTGAAGCCTGTCCATTGTCCATAAAATCTCACCTTTTTATTGGAAAATGGCATATAGAAATCTGGAAATGAGCATTGGGAGCACGTTATTTTATGTACTGCTTTGAGTGAAACAAATGCCTAAGAAATTAAAAATGCTGTTTAGATCTAACACACCATTCATTGTAAGAAGCACCTCAATTTTAGAGATGGTAAAACCTCTATCTGAAATCCAGTGTCTTTTTTTTTTTTTTTTTTTTTGACTTGGAATAAGAAAAAGCTCCATATTTGATAATTGTTTTAAAACTGAGTAGACTGTTAAGGGATACCTTTTCTCCTTACAGATTGGATTTACGTTTAGTGTGCCTGTTGCAAAAACAGCAGAACTTTCTGGCTCTAGTAGTATTTCCGAACCAAATACAAGTAGTAGTGCAGGTAAGTAAAAATTTCTCCCAAGTTTTTACATAAAAATGGTTGCATGCATTAGATTGGTATTTCACAATCTTTCTTTAATCTTTGGCAATTCTTACAGATGCTTTCATATGAATGAAATAAGCTCTAAAAAGCAAACAGGAGCTCATATCAACCTTTGACAATAGTTTTTAGTAATCCTTCTCAAACAGCTCACTAAATGGATATGTTACAGTTCGGTTATGAGAAGGGGTAGTCACAGCAGCAGTATATCCATTGTCTTTGTCTAATTAAAATAAGGTGACAGTTTATTATAAATGAAATCTCATAAGAAGTTCAAGGGTTGTCTACATTGTTATTGAGGTGAAATTCTAATTGCAGTGGATCGCAGCTCTGGGTTTAGGTGTTCAGTTCACAAACATTTTCGTGTGTTAGGGCTCTGCTGGCCTCTGCAGGTAGTGATACGTAACATTTCAGGAATTGGGGTAATTGAGGGAAAGCAATGAGCAACCAGATCATTAAATCATAGGATTTTGTTGTGATGGTGGTGGTTTTCCTTGAAGTGTTTGCTGTTTAGGAGTTGGAGGATCATCTGGGCTAAGTTACTCAGGTCAAGACGTTTTGAGCACAAGGGCATGTTACTCCAGAGATAAACAGCAAGTGCAGGGCTGCGGGAATTAGAGAAAAAAAGCATGATATTTTTCGAAATCTGTAGATGATTTGTCACAAAGCTGAGCAGTAGCTTTAAGTTCTAAAAAAAATACTAGATCTCCCTCAAAGGATAGAATAAAATCAGCAGCAGCAGCAGCAACAGCAACAAAAACCAAAGAGTGAGGACGTAGAAGCTAGATGTTCTAGCTCTGCATGAGCCAGAAGATAAGAGCATAGATGACGAGAGTGGCACAGAATAGGAATTGATAGGTTTGCAGTCCTGTTTTTTATTGACTAAAACAGCCTTTTGTAAGAGAAAGTAGTAGCAAGCACATTTCAGGTGTACTTTTTACCACAAGAGTTTTTTTCTTCAAAAGTTATTACGAATTCAGGAAGAATAAACTTCTACAAATTACTGGGGTGCCTGGGGGGTTTGGTTGGTCAAGTGTCCGACTCTTGGTTTTGGCTCAGGTCATGATCTCACGGTTCGTGAGTTTGAGCCCTACGTTGGGCTGTACACTGACGGTGTGGAGCTTGCTTGGGGTTCTCTCTCCCCTCTCTCTGTCTCTCTCTGCCCCTTTCCTGCTCTCTCTCTCTCAAAATAAATAAATAAATATTAAAAAAAAAAAGACTTCTACAAATTGCCATTTTCACACCTGGTTATGAGGAAAGGCATGACAGTCCTTCCCCAGTTTTTACTAATGCATTACTGATGATAACTGGATGAGCAGCAACTTGTTAAAACAACTTTTGTATTTCATCACATCTGGGAAATTATCCATATTTTTAAGGCACTTATTATGAGTGGCATATATAGAATTGTGAGAATGATTCTCACCACTTTGTCATTAACAAGCTACTTGAAAATGAGGAAGTCATTAATTTGTGGCAGGTGCTGGTTTTTCCACTATCTTTTCCCATCAGTTTGAGTACACTGCAGGGTATCCTTAAAATTAAACACAGTGCAGGGTAGACTATGACAAAGTGATACAAGTTTATGTTTGTTTTGACACAGTTTTAGTTTTAAGTAGTAGGTATAGTGTTTTGTTTCTTGTATGTTTTTGCTACTGAGGTGAGATTCATGTAAGATAAAATTAATCATTTGAAAGGGAACAAATTGAGCGGTGTTCAGTACAGTACATTCGTGGTGTGCAACTACCACACTCTGTCTAGTTCTGGAACTTTCTTATCACCCCCCCGCAAAGGAAACCTGTAGCTTTTAAACAATCAATCCCCATTTCTCCTCCTTCCACCTCCTGTCTACTAGTCTGTGTTTTGTTTCTATGTATCTACCTATTCTGGAATCCTACCATGTCACTTTCGCATCTAGCTTCCTTTACCTGTTTTCATGGTTCATCTGTGTTACGGTATTTATCAGTACTTCCACCTTTTTTTTCTTTGTAAAATTTATTTATTTACTGACTTTTTATTTGAAGGAGGCTCCATGTCCAGTGTGGGGCTTGAGCTTAAGACCCTGAGTTTGAGAGTCACATGCTCTACCAACTGAGCCAGCCAGGAACCCTAGTACTTCAGTCCTTTATGGCTGGGTGACATTCCATTGTGTGGATATACCATGGTGTTTCTGTTCAGCCATCGATGGACATTTGGGCTGTTTCCAGGTTTTGGCTATTGTGCATAGTACTGGCGTGAAAATTCACATCCGTGTGTTTAGTAGTTTCAGTGCTCTGGGGTATATACCCAAAAATGGAGTTGATGGTCAAATGGTAGTTCTATGTGTAACTTTTTGAGGAACCACACAGCGGTTTTTCTCAGCCTTTGGTTCCTTTCCCATTGCCACTGGCAGTGTATGAGGATTTTAATTTCTCCACATTCTCACTGTGCTTGCTTTTCACTCCGTGTTTATAGCCATCTTAGTGGATGTGAGGTGATGTTTTGTTGTGGGCTTTTTTTTTTTTAATTTTTTTTTTAACATTCATTTTTGAGAGAGAGATAGACTGTGAGTGGGGGAGGGGCAGAGGGAGAGGGAGACACAGAATCCGAAGCAGGCTCCAGGCTCTGAGCTGTCAGCACAGAGCCCGACTCAGGCCTCGAGCCTGCGAGCGGTGAGATCATGACTTGAGCCGAAGTCGGATGCTTAACCGACTGAGCCACCCAGGCGCCCCAGTTGTGGTTTTGATTTACATTTCTCTAATGGCTAATGGTGTTGAGCATATTTTCATGTGCTAGATGGCCCTGTATCTTCTTGGGAGAAATATCCATTCAAGTCCTTTGCCCATTTTTAAGTTGGTTTGTCTTTTTTTTGCTGATATATAAGCATTTTTATGTAGTCTGGATATTAGATTCTTAAGATACATGATTTGCAAATAATTTCTCCTATTTAGTAGATTGTCTTTTCACTTTCTTGATAATGTCCTTAGATTCACAGAGGTTTTTAATTGTGGTGAAGTTCAGTTTTTTTCTTTGCTTGTGCTTTTGATGTATCTAAGAATCCATTGCCATTGGTCGTTTTCTTCTAAGAGTTTTATGGTTTTAGTTCTCATTTAGATCATTGATCCATTTTGGATTTTTGTTTATGGTGTGAGGTAGAGGTAGGTAGGATTTTTATTTATTTATTTATTTATTTATTTATTTATTT